>VXAB01004196.1:44489-158493 GCA_013399175.1 Odontophorus gujanensis | reverse complement strand
CTTGGTGTCATCTGCAAACTTACTGAGGGTGCACTCAATCCCCTTGTCTAGGTCATCAATATTAAACAAGATTGGCCCCAGTACCAACCCTTGGTAACGGGATGATGTCAGAGAAAATACTGTGCAAAGAGTACCAGTTCTCCTTAAATATCCAGACCTCCATCAGACTTGCTGTGGCTCCTTCTTCGTCCCGTTGCAACCAAGAGTAAGCACACAGTTTTCATCATTTCATAAGAAATCAGGCAGCCTGTGTGCTCCTTACCTGGAACTTCCCACATACCTCTCTGTTACAAAGAAACAAACCTAAACTTACCAAACCCTAGCTTAAATCACCATAGCCACATCTGCGTGCAACTCTTGTTTTTCTGAGCTGCAAATTACTTTCAGTGCACACCCCCACTGGAAAAGCTTTCTTCAGAGATGTGCACAAATTCACACCAAAATACAGGAATTGAAATTGCTGGAAAACCGTTGCAAGGAGCTTCACTCTGAGATCTATTTCAGCATTATTTCGCTTTTTTTCCTCTTTTCTTTTAAGATAAATTTTAGGGAAGGGGTCAAAAGTTAAGGCAATTTATAAATATTACAGATGCATTTCCATTAGCTCTGAAAGGCTGGGCTGCTCCTCAATGCTAAGCTTTGGAAGAATACTTCCCAAGGTCCTCCAAACACTGCAGCTCTCCAGGGATGCCCCAGGGTGATGTTTTGACAGCTTTGAAGTTGGGTTTTATCACATGGTTTAGCTCCTAATGGATTACCTTGGTCTCCCAGATGGCATGTTTGTTCAACTTGCCTTCAACTCTGTTTATCCCTTTGTAAAGCAGGTATTAAAAGCAAGTCAATGCAAGCCAGAATGACAGAGGAGCAGGGGAACATTCCTCCAGGCTCCCCAAAAAGATTCTCACTGCTCTACCTGGCTGACAGAGTGCAAGTCGTTTGGCTGTGCTACTTACTACACATGTGCTTTAACACACTTTTTTGCTGTAAGGAGGAAAAATGGTGCAACTTAAAGGTACATTTTTCCTCCCTGATCTGCCGAGCAGGTCTCACTTTAGATACTTGGAAACATCTACCTCAGGAGGGGCCAGGAGAGGGTGAACATCAGGGTCAAAAACCCCATATGGCTCAGAGAAAAGAACCTTTCCTTTCAGCAGGAAAGAAGAATAAGGTCATTGACGTATTAATGAATCTTGTAAACTGTCTTAATGAAGTTCTAGTTTTCCTTGCCTTTTTTTGAACCCAGTCACTCCATCGTACATGTAAATCTAATTTATTTGGAGTATATTAAATTTTCCTCCACACTAGCTGCAGTAAGTAATAGAAGCTAAGCAAACAAAATTCCATTCTGTTACTAGTAGGGAAACAAAAGTGTATGTGCCAGCTCCCTTCAGTGCACTGTCAGCAAAACAAAAATGCTGTTGCATTTGCCAGTCCAAAATATAATCATTTTAAATCTTTTCACATGTTTGAAAGTTCATACGCACTTCCATGCCTCAGCAAAACAAAACAGAATCTGTCCGAGCGAGCACATACGGAACTCCAACAAAACTAAATTCTACATAAAATGGAAGAGAGGAGAGGAAGACAATTCATTTAGAAACAGTCTTGTGAAAACATTTAAACAATAAGAAATTGAAAGAGATAAGCTGTGCTCTGATTTTTAACTTACCACAAGCGCAAAGTACACCATAAAGAAAAATGATAAACTACTTGTGTAGCCAAGAAAGCCTGTAAAATAACAGTAAAAATAAAAGAGAATTTATAAGGAAAGTGATCCTAATGTACAGCTAAAGCTTTACATTTTAGGCATGTTTTCTATTACAGTGCTTGGTATCTGGGGCTTAGGACTCAGAATAACAACATTCCAACTGCCTGTCACAGATCATTTATGCAGTTTTGTAGGGCAGAATTAGAACTGGCTTACCACTAATGGCATGCTGTAAGTAAATGCAGCTCTTTAATGTTCTGCTGTAAAGATTTTATTTTAGTATTGCAGACAAAATACTACTGCAACCCAAGTAATAGGTTAACTAGGCAGGGCTGGAAGGCAGAACACAGCACAGCAACTTAAGCAGCCCCCACAACGGCCAGCCCCCTGCCAGTTAAAATAAATAAATAAGCCATTACGGTTTTAAAGTCTTCAATTGTAATTGCTACTAAAGTAGAATAATATTTGCTTCTCCCCTTTAATTACTCACCGATTCTAGGAAGAAGCGCGAGAGGAAACACAATGCAGACCGAAGTAATGAGCAGCAGCAGTCTGCCATCGAGGTACCAGGACCTGTTGGAAAAGCCAATTGTGCCTGACTCAGAATTCATGAGGCCTAAAACATACGTTCTACTTTAGAACTGCAATCTTGGACAAAACAGCCAGTAAACAACTTCAGTTTCACATGCAATTTACATGGGTTTGTATTGCCAGTGTCTGTACTGACACAAGACACAGCTCCCGGACAGCAAGAAGCACTGCACCATCCCATAATTAACCACCACTGCTGGCGGTGCTCCATCTGCATGGATCCAGGCTCTGGTGTGCACAGCTTCATCACAGCAGCTCAGTATGTAAATCCCTGCCTCTACTCAAACCAGCAATGAAAGCACAAGGATATTCCATGCCACACCGACCTCCAACAGAGGTGCTTGCATCACAGAACCATAGGGGTTGGAAGGGACCTTCTGGGGACCATCAAGTGCAATCCTCACAGTGCTCCATGCATCTCAAATCGGGTTATGTTGAGTCGTGTATTTGGAAGCAGCTGCAACTCTTAATTCCCACTTCCCAGGAGGTGTGAAGCAGAGAGTCGAGCAGCCCAACCTACTGGCTGTTCACGTTTTCTAAATGCAGCACCTTTCCTTTCTACCCAAGTTATGCTCTTCCTATCAGCATAGGGTTCAAATATTAGAGGAAATCTACAAGTCTATCAGCCTTCTGTTAACTGGAAGTAATGTTTGCTGTCCAGAGGTAACATAACAAAAAACTGCAAAAAGGGAGATCTTCTTTTTAATACTGCACAGAATGATCCTTCATCCGTTGCAACACATTCAAAGCAGAAAAGAGATGGGAACTGCTATCATGTTCATGCTTAAAAATGTAGCACCACGGAGGCACATGAAGTCCTGATGTTGTTAAAATCTGTTCAGCACCAAAATCTCATCCCTTAAGCAGAGGGAAGCACAGATGTGTAAGTTGTTAAGAAACAGAAACATCTCGAGGGTGGCTCCCCCAAACTTGGCACTGGCCATATCCTGTACTGATAAACATCTTGCACATCAGCCCCCGACTTTACTACCTATAAACACCCTGGCCTTTGACCTCCACGTTTATTTAGTCCAGGATATGGTTAGCACCTAATAAACAGGCAGCACCTCAAGTTATCATACGGAAAGCAGACAACACCTGTGTAGAACAAGGATCACCATACACAGACATGAAGCGCCGTCACCGCCTGCATCGCTCACATAAAAAATTACACATGACACAAACGGGTGGAGAAACATCCAGGTTGAGGGAATCCTGCATCTTCAAATCCAGGTAACCCTTAAGGAACAACACCTTACACACCGCTGCAGCTCACACGCTCAGCAGGCCCAAGAAAGAAAGTACTGTGGTTAGTGTATGGTAAATGAAAAAAACACCCGTGGGGGAAGGGAACCAAGAGAGCAGAACTGCAGTGAGGGGATGTGAAGGACAAAAAATAATTGTGTAAAGTGTTTACTTTCAGAATAGCCTCGTTTAAAAAATTTTATAATGACCAACCAACCAACCAACCAAAAGCAGTGGACCATCCACTGGTTGTCAAAAACGTGGCCATTTTCCCCCAGAATTCTGCTGTAGAAATTCACTCATTTTCCACGGGCAGAATAAATGTTTTTGTATTTTCTTTAAAATCAGTTAATCCGCAGATATAATCCCATATGATAAAAACATTCCAAGTATGAAATGTGGAATATAAATCCTTGCCTCTACTGAAAATGCTTTGGCACGCAGATGTTCCTCCTCCTTCCCTCCTCCACATTTTAACTGAAAGCAGACATTTATAAATTGCTTTAATTTCATTCCTGAATGCAGCAGGACAAGGGATTCATATGTTCTACATTAGGATCTGACTCTCAGTCCATATCAATTATGTAACACACAAGCAAGACAACTTAATTGCATCAATCATATCCTCCTGACAGGGTCATTAAATGTTAACAGAGGGCTCACGAATTACAACTTTTTAACACAATCCTCATTTGAAGCTATGTTCGTGGCATCAAAACTACGTGGAATTCCTCTTCTGCAGACAGACAGAAACATCTCAACTTGCAATTAGCAAGTGTTTATATTGCACGTTTTTGTTTTTTAACAAAGACACGAAGATGAGTAGAACACTGCCTCTGATCCTCTCAAACACACGCACACCTGCTTACCTTTAGCTACAAAAATAATCCAATTTGCAAAATGACTTTCCCATGAGCGTGCTTTGGGTTGGTATATGCATATAAAACATGTCTCACAGACAGTTTAACTGACATATTTGACAGCTTCTAACTACAGTTAAAGATAAATTCTGCACCCAAATGGCAGCAGATCAGATGCCACAGGGGCTGAACTAAAACAGAGCAGTTGTGCAGCCACATCTGGAAACAAGCGATCCAGTCAAAAGATTTTAATCAAATGAGGCAATATTTCTGCCCTTGGCATACATAAATTGCTACTTGGTCCTGGTACCTATTTGTCTTGAAATATTCCCACCAATTTACACTGTTACTCAAGAGATACTCTAGTGCTATGATAAGAAACGTACAGCAGCAAAAGATTATGAACCATCACGGTGATATACCCGAAATACACCCGCAGCCATGCACAGGTCAGCTGTGTCCACAAAGCTGGAACACTGACTGACTGCTGCACCCCAAGTATCTGCTTGGGCAAAGAAGAGAGGAGTCAACCTGAGACAAGTGAAGAGCTCTCAGCAACCAGGCAGGACTGGCTGAAAATGAACGCACCACTGGAGCTGTGGCTGGTGTTCCAATGGACAATTTCAGCTCTTTCCTAAGGCAAAACTGAACTTTGTTCCCAAAGCATAATTCCAGCTAAGGAAAAAGAACAGGTGGTCGTTATGCTGACAGTGCAGTGAGAATTACTGCTGCTCAGATGGTTCATAGTAACCAGTTCAGCCACTGTAACCTGCCTGCCTGCTCACTAGCTGAAGATCTGCACAAGGACCTTGACGAAGAGCAAAAGCTGGTGGATGCATTATTAAATCAGTAGCTTAATACATCTGTTGTTTATACTGCCTTTTTTAGACAGAACAATCCCTCATATGCACATATGTACACTTTCATGCATGCACGTGGGACTTTCAGATCCTACCTATTACAAGTGTTCATAAGCTACTTAAAACTGTCTTTTGTCAGGGAAAGCCCATCTGCATAAAGAGAGCTGACATCAAATGAAAAATAAAAACCAACAGTAGTAAGTGATGTTACTTGCAAACAATGGAAATGAACAGACTGGAGCAGATACAGTAGCAGATTCAGCAGCACTCTGTATGGATGGGCGAGCTGAAAGTGCAGTATGAAGGAGAGGGTAATAAAGTCCAAATGAGAATCTGATGACTATCACAGCTGGAAAAGTTACATTAACAGACTAAAAATGACATGAACATAGAACATAATCATTATTAAAGGACCTCACTAAATACACACTATTGTGAGGGCAAAAGGAGGGCAGGAAGACAGAAAGTACCACACCATTCCTCAAAGTACATGTCATAAAACTGAATAAAAATACAAAGAAAAAATATAACTTGAACTAAAGTACCTTTTTCAATACCAATTTAAACTTAAAAAGTATAGCAGAAGCACCATGCGGCCTTTAGAAAACTACACCATTTTCAATCCAATTTGAGCTCAAAACATTTGAAAAAATTCACTTGGAAAAACTGCAGTAACAGTGTAGGATACACCATGAAGAATGACAGCAGCACCGGAACAACGTGAACAAGAGATTTCAGCTCTGAGGCTGCACTGTCTGCCCTAGTGCAGGCACAGAGTCTTTGTGCCAGTTCTAATAGGAATCTGAGGGACACACACTACATACAGCTTTGTAGCTCACTTGTGAAGAATAATTTTGTTACTGGCAGCCAAGTTACGGAATTATAAACCGAGCCTGGAAAGCTGGCCTTTTTCCCAAGACAAGTCCAATTACTGCAGCAAGACAACAAAATATTTAAATGTAAATGTCTGCCAGATTTTGTACTGTGGTCTTGAAATATTTTAAATGATAACATGACAGCAGTTTAAATGTTTCTCCTCCCCTCCCTCCCATCCCTTCCTGCTTCCCCTTTCAAATTTTCACAGAAGATTTCTTTAGGTGGAGTTCTGCCCCCGACTTTAAGGTTGTCTGATGGGAAAGAATCACACTGCAGAAGGTTCACAGATGCCAAATACATTTCATATTCCAAGAACGCCTTCAAATAACTAACTTCTTTAGCATGTGAGATCAGAGGGAAGTGTCAGTACCCATCTCCTTCAACAGTCCTGAGCCGCTCTCTTCTCCAAGATAAACTCATCATGCTTGCAGCATTTTCACTTACCCGCTCTCATCTCCGCTTAAAAATCCCGCAACAGCACCAGGAAGCTCAGACTTCACAATAAACAGATAAGATGACATAGCTGCAAACAGAAGCAGAGCAGATTTAGCAGAGGAACAGCAGTACTGTAACGAGCAGCGTGGCTCAACCAGTGCGGTTATGACTGGGACATCTCAGCTATAGATTAGACACCGTGGCACCAGAGTCAACATTGATTTTCTCATATGCTTCCTTTAAAAATAGCTGCAACTCCCCGAGTACCGTGCTGATGCTAGCTAATGCTTCCACAGAGGCTGTTACGATGTGAGCCTTGAAGCAAGGAAAACATCATCCCAAGGGCTAAGAAAACAATACTGAGCAGCAGGCCGACCCTTTACCTGGCAACACGGATCTGCACTGCCCGGGGCAGCAGCACTTCTTTCCAGCTCTGTATCCAATGCTGTTGATGAGGATGAGAGTAACTCATGGATTTGCTACTATCAATACAACAGACTGTTCTTAAACACTCTCTTTTTGTCGTTCAATTGCTGTTGGCAAATCTAAACACGAGAATGGGACTGAATGGTTCTCTATACACTGCATGTCTATATTTACAAGAACTACGAATCCAAAGAGAAACTGTTAGTTACCCCTGTGGGAGCAATGATTTGAAATGGAGCATTTCTATTTGTATTTATAAGAAAGTAATGATGCACGCAAGTAAATCCAAGCATTACTCCATGGTGACATTTTCCTCCTTTGCTCAATAAAATGATCAAAGGCATAAATAATAAGAATAAAAAGGCATAAACAAAGAAGGGTTCTTACATTTTTTAACAGAGTAATTTCTATTACCCCGATGCTGCTGTCACTTTCACACAAACAGCAAACATTTGTACAACCCAGAAACCAGGAGAGAATTACTCACAACGTCCGGCGTGACAAAGAGCTCCAGCAATCATCACAGCCTGCTGGGAGCTGACTGCCATCTGCCACAAGTGATGTCACCACTGTGCTGCAAACACCTTCAGTCCTAAACACAGCTTGACGAAAACTCACCCGCTGCACTCTGATCTTACTGTCCTGTGTTTGGTGGCTTAGAACACTGTGCTCCCTTTATTAATGCTTTCAAGTAATGTTTGTTTTAAAAATCCCAGACAGCAAACTTCCTTGTGCTGAGTTAAGAGTGCATTTTTTCTCTTTAATTTGATGTTTTGAACCCTGGAAAACGTGTGGACTCTGACACTGCTGTACTGCAGCAGCCAACATTAAATTTGAAGACAGAGAATGCGGGCTCCATAAAGAAAGCAAATAGCATTAATGTGAAGTGACATCTACCTACCACAAGGTTAAATTAAAACCAGTTGGTGGGTCACTAAATGAGGAAATATTCACTTCTTCGTCATTAAAAGCTCTGTTCTTTTCTAGGATTTCAGTGTATTTCCCTGTTGACGTGTAGCTGCTGTTTATACCTGGCAAGGCATGTATCTGCTGCCCCATTTTATTCTCCCGTCTGCACCCTGGAGAACACAAACCCAGTCACAAAGACCTTCACAGCACATGCATGTCTAAATCACCAGAATTTGTAAGAAAATTAACGCCACCGCTTCGCTAAGCTGGGGGTGGGTGTGTGCTTCACCCCAAGCAGAGACGGTCAAAAAACTTTGGGGGGTGAGAAAAGAAAACTTCCTCTAAAGGATAATCACATTTATTGACCCATTAGCCTTCTTTCCTGTATTGCACAACGCTTTGTACACAAGCAAGTTGGAATTTTGATATATTTATGCACTTCAGAAAGATTTAAAAATCGGTTCTGTGGCAGCTCAGCTGCAGAAAGCTTCAATTTCCAGATCAGATTTCCTCCCACCACGCAATCTGTCACTCTTCCCTCACATTCCTATTAGCCTCTGGCTAATCATTTGATCACTTATCCTTTGTTGTGCACTCACTCTTTGTTTTTTAAAGAGGAGTCCAATTTCACTGGATTCCACTCCAGAGTGGGGAACCAATCGTGCACCACAAAACCTGCACATGCTGAACATTTGTCTGCATCTCTCTTCATTTCTCTGTGCATATGGGAAACGACCTCACAGGGGAGGCCCTTGTTTTGTTTTTTTTTTTTTTGCCAGTTTATCTCCTGCTGTCTGTTCTATAAGATGGAGAAAATAAGTAATTTTATTTACATCCTGACGCTCAGATAAGATGTGAATCTCTTAAATAAACCTGAGCAGGACATCCTCACTAAATGCAGCTTAATGGAACAAATCCTGCTTGCTTTGTAGTTTATAAATGTAGCTGCAGTGCAGCTCATGCTTCTCACAAGCAACAGCTCCTTCAAGTTATACTCAGCATGAAAGAAGTAAGAGACAGGAACTGCTGTGTCACATTCTACAATGTACAAATGAGTAACTCTGAATAGACAAGATGTTACAGATCATACATTCCACTACAAAGGGAGTGCAGAACACTGCTTCCCAAAGCTGAAGTTAACTCAGGTAGAAACAAAGCACACACGGTGCAGTTGAGGAAGAGTTGCTCATCTTATGATCCAAACATGGCATTTCAGCTAACCTTCCTGATGCCCACAACAAAAAGCATGCCAAGAGGTACTGGAAAAAACTGAATGTCAGCCACCTTAGGCAGTGGGATGTAAAGGAGAAGGAAGAGATGCCAGAGTCACACAGGTACACTGTGCCACAAGTGACCAGCACCAGAAGCACACCCTGGGCTTTGGTTTATTCCACTTTGGAAAAATCACCATCCTGTCACTGCCAAGATAATGGCAGTGTTTTAAAGGTTAACTTTTAAGGTGCCTTTTATCATATAAAAAACCTGGTAGGTATACATTAGTCCTTAGGATTCAAGCACTCAAACCTACCAGCAGTAACATTCCCTTCAGCGTGCCCCCCTTTCACACACGTGGTACGAGAGCAGAACTTACTGCTCTTGCATTTCACCCCCCAAACTCAAAGCCAACATCCTGTTTTCCTTATGTCACCTCCTCTTTGCAGAATGAGCCATCTGTCTGAGCACTGGGTGAGGCAGGCTTCCAGTGCTGTAACCTGAGGCTTCGGCAGCACGCAGGTGCTGACCCCCACCACTGGAGCCACCTCAGTGTGGTTGCTTCATCATTTTTAGCTTCTGCTGCTGCAACACCAATGCCACCCTGCAATAACTTTCAATATGCACCAAGAGCTATTTGATGAAAAACTAAGCGAGTCTGAAGTTCTGTATTCAGGAGAATCAATATTCAGATACTAAAATGGTATTCAGCAGGAATCAAGACTGCATTACCACTCTGTCATTCAACAGATTTAGCACTGCTTCGGAAGCAGTAAGAAATTACATTCTTAAAACACTTTATATGTGACTTTGTCAAGTTCTGAAACTTGGTACTGACTTTTTGATGAAAAAAGTTTGTCATATAGAAAAGGATGCTTGCATTACACTTTCATTACCGTGCTACAACCTGCTGAGCTCTATAACTGTACATAGCAAGAATACATTATTCAAAATACCCTCACAGTGCTGTAATACTGCTTCACGTTCACCATGGGGCCCCTATCTGAACAAAACATTAGTTGCTGTGAGAGGAGAAGCCGAGTTTGTTTCTAAGGTAGCCCCCAAACCCCTCTTTAGAGGGGGTCCATGCGTGACTGGTGTTTTATTTACCACAGATGAACTTGAGACACTTCCTTACTGTCCTATCAAAAAACGATCAGTTGCTGAAGTCCACAGGAAAGATGGAAGAGAATATATACACATAGAACTTCTGCATAAGCACAAGATTTATTCCTTCCTTAGAAAAAGGTTGGTGATAGAGCCCTACACATAATTTCCCTGAAGGGAAGGATTCCAAATCTCCTGTTAGTTTTCCTAACCTAACACCACGGCTGAGCACACTAAATGACTAAATACACCTCACACCATTAAGCGCTGAGCTAAAATGGAACCAGGCTGCAACCCTGCTATGCAGGAGAGGCAAGCAGGGAAAAAATGGGTGGTATCCACACAACCACATCGGCTCTGCAGCTTCTGCTGAAAAAGAGCTACACTAGTTTGGGAACCAGGGACAAGCAGAGCAATCTTGGTTCTCATCTGGGTGAGACAATGAGATTCCTCACAAGTGCCAATAGATAACTGAGATTAACCAAGATGCCTGCAACTCTTAATCCTCTGAAGAGTCCCACTGATAAGATCCTTGTTTTTCCCCAAATACTGAAAAAATTAGAGGCTGAAAGACAGAAAGAACAAACACTATCATCTGCAGCATGCTCGAGCCAAAGTGAGCTGCATCTTATTTCCCTATTATATCATAGGGAACACATAGGCAGCAGATTTCTTTTAGTAAAACATCATCAGTTTAATTGTATATGTATGCTTACATTAACAGAACTGCAACGCTTCCCACACAGCCATTCACGTCCTCAAGCACAGCTGCAGGTGAGGAGTTCTGCTGTTTTGTTTTTAAAGAAGGGTTAGCATTCCCTGCAGCACCAAACCTTTCCAACAACCACTAACTGCAATGAGAAAACATCGTGGTCATCCATTGTGAAACCAGCACAGGAGCACACAAACCTGCCCTTAATTAAGGCAGCTCTGCACTGGAAACCCTCACTGAGAAACAATGAAGGTAATTAGGCTGTCAGCTCAAAAGCAAACTGCGCTGTGAAAACAAACACTAGAGTTTGCTTGAAAAACAGAATGAGACCTTCCATCCTCAACGGCAGCTCGGTGATTTCTGAAGGCATTAGCAAAGCAGTTCTCAGCATGTGACGAGGTGTTTTCTTCTTCCACAATGTGCACTGCTCACTTATTTTCAAAGTTTGCACAAAGTTGTTACTCCGGTTAGAAAAATAAGGGTTTCCATCTTAACTCTCATTTGTCTCCAGATACTCACTATATTTTAAACCAATTTTGTAAATACATTTAAAAACTAAATTTCAAAACTGAAGAACCCTGAGTAAAAATTGAAAAAAAAATAAAAATAAAAAATAAAAAGAATTGCAAAAGAAAAATGCTCTATTCCCTTGGTAAAACAAGCCCCTTGTTTTGCTTTGTTGTTAGACAAAACGCAGACAACGTTATCCAAACGCAGAGCGCGTGTATTCCCCGCGCAGGGCACAGGGGGCAAAACATAGCGCCCCGTGGCGGCAGCGCGGCGCGGCCAGCAGGTGGCGCTGTGGGAGCAGCCTCAGCCGCCCCCCCCCCCCCGCGCGGCACTCGGGAGCTGTGCGGGGCACCGAGCGCCCCGCTGAGCCGCTCTGGGAAGGCTGGGGTGGGAAGGGACCTTTAAGATCATCCAGTGCCAACCCCCTGCTGTAGGCAGGGACACCTCCCCCCAGAGCAGGTTGCTCACAGCCCCATCCAGCCTGCTTCCAAGGAGGGGGACCCGCAGCCTCTCACCACTCACAGCTGGGGCTTGCTTCCTGAGATCTAGCCACAATATACACAGTTAAAAATAACGAAATTAATTTAGATTTGCATGTAGCAAAGTCAGTTTCTTCTCTCAACACACCCTCACTAAACCTTCAGTATGTCAATGGATTTCAGCGTTTGATTTGTGCTCCAACACAACTGAAAATCCACATGAAAGCCATGATATTAGCTGTACAGGTTGAAATCTCCGAGCAAAAATACTTCAAGTTAATTAGTGCTTTGGTTTTTTTTCTTTTTCTTTCGTTTTTAAAACACTTCTCTCTTCAGCCTCTTTACAAAGAGCAGTAGTTTAATACTCACTTTGCATCCTGACAACGAGTGCCCTCCTGCAGCTGCACAAAGCAGCCCGTGCTCTCTGTCCGTGGGCATCCTGCTCGTAGAAAAATCAGCCCCACCATCTACAGATTTGTAAGCGTGGGCAGCTAGGATGCCAAATGCAAACGTGCAACTCAGGCTCTCTTTTTAAGCGAGCAAAGATGACAAATTAGAAAGCCCAGCTGTATTTGAAGGCTTGCTAAAAGCTCTCTCCGTCACAAATGACTGTAAATCACTTCCGTGCTTCAATTATTTTTAGAAGTGATCAAACCAACTTTAAAAATGCTGGGAGTGACAATGAGCCCAGCGCAGTCCCTTGTTTTAATCACAAATCATTATTCATTATCTAGCGCTCCCCAATCACCTTTGAAATAAGATCCCACATGATGCAATGTACCCAGGTCCGATGATGGAGGAGGTAGCAGAAAACCATGTTTATTTTTAGCCTTATTCTGAAATTAAAGATGTTGACAGAGCCTGGAAGTCTGCTCACCAGGCACAGTGCCTCCTTCAAACAACCATAAAACAAAAGGAGGGCAACACCTCATTGCACTAAGGTAAAAGGGCAGAGCAGGAGTTTATCCTTCATCGCAGCACAGCTCCCATTTGGGGCAAACACAGCCTCATCACTCCCATTTAAAGCACATAGCAGACAGAAAAACAAGAGCTTCTCCTTCCTTTCTTCAAGAGGGCATGCCTGGTGAGAGACAGAGGAAGCTTCTCGTCCCAAACTCGGGCTCTGGCAAAATACAGAAAGCACTTTTTGAGGAGAGAAACAGCACAGAAACCCAAATGCTGCACAGAAGCTGAGAGCCCCTCACAGCAACAGCACAACGACGGCAGCACAACACGTGCTCCATGTGGAGGATGGTGCCACGTTCCACAAGAGCTCTTCCTCACAGCGTGGGGCATGGCTTGGTTTTACCTACATCAACTAGCTCAGAAAAGAAAAGCCAGCTTGCTTGCTTTTAGCAGCTGAAATTTGTTTGAAACCTTTGCTAAACAAGAGCTGAGGATCCATGAAATGCCGCTGTTTTCTTACATGAAAAATACTGCTGCTGGAAACAGAAGAAGCAAGAGAGTTCTGAACACCTCCATCAGAACGAGGGTGCTCAGAACCATCCAAAAGAGAAGTTCCTACCTGCAGAATCCTCCTCCTTAACCAGTTAAACAGAAAAGCACCGCTTGGCAAAGCAGGCCCCACTCGTTGGCAGAGAGGCCCACTGCAAAGGACAGAGTAAGGACCTTGATAATATCCAGTGTGGGCCTCCAGAGTTACCAAACTGAATCTTATTAAAAATGACACAGAGAAAGTTATGAACTGCTAGGAGGAAGAAATGAGAGTCTTATTTCCTTTGACCACAGAGCCTTGTGCACGAATCCAGATCTGCAGAACCTGCACTGCGTACCCCCCTCACCCAGTACTGTTTATTTAGAGCTCCACTCAAACAGGAAAGGAAATTAAAACATTTGTTCACTGCTACAGAACATCCTCTAAAACCCATAAGAATAAATAATCCTTAATCTCACAATTAAAACATTTGCTCCTGACTGCAGTTAATGCGAGGGGTTTTAAGAGCTGCTTAAGTCAAGCAGTTTTTCTTACTGCAGCTTTCAGCGGAACAAAGTATTCTGATTTATCATACAAACAGTTCCTTGGCCTGCTGCTGGGCCACGACGTAGCGACATCAGAGCTTGCTAAACTGTCTGGACTTGACAGATGATAACCAAAGGGAAGAAGAACAAAACTGGAATGCTGTTTCCTCCTGGCGTTGCAGGTAATCGTGAGCAACGTGAGGGCGGAGGAGGGGAGTGGAAAGCAGGGAGCCTTCACAACACTTCCTCATCTAAAAGAAAGAATCCAAAACATCCAAAGGAAACAGCCAAAGAAAATAAAAATAGTTCTGTTAGACACTGTTGGCTTTAGGATGATTTACTTCTAAGGACCCTACTACTCCGTAACTCGAGTATGTAAACATACCTGAAAAGAGCTGAAGTGCTTAAGTGATTATTTTAATGCAAAGACAGCTTGTGTTATTTTATTGTTACACACTAAGGGAAACAAAAGACACTGAAAGTATTGAAATCCGAGGTACTGAACTAACAAGGAAAAAAAAAATCACAATGAATCACATTTGGAATGTCACCACTAAGCATCCTGCTGGTGCATGCATCACTACAAGGCATCTCTGAGTTCCAAAGGGGAAAAAACACCAAAAAACACACAACATGAAAAAATGCAGCTTCCAAGATACCAGTGTCCAGAAGAACGGGGAGGCGGTGATAGCTCTGCAGCCCCTTCCAGTGAGCAGTGCCAGCAGAGCTGGATGTGCTGCACACCCCGGGATGCAGAGCAGGCACACGATGAGCCCCCTTGAAGCACTGCACCTACCCCGTGACTGCAGCACTTCAGCTCTGTGTGACCACGCAGATCTTACACCTTTTTTAACCACAACCTTAAGTACACTTTCATTTCGTTGGTGCCTTCGGCATTTGTGGAGTTTTGTAGACTGCAGAGATTATATCCCACTCAGTTAAAATCGAGAGTATGAAGTTTCTTACCTCCTATATTCTGGATAATTATTGTCGTTGCAACAAGGACCTATAAAAAAAAATTGATTTCTTTAGAAAGGGTAAGGATAACTGGAGTCGTATGCCTGTAATGGCCATAAAACACAGATGTATAATCTCAAACAGACCAGATGCAAAAGCAGTAACCAGTACTGAAAGGAAAGGCATCTTCTGCTCCACCGAGAGCTCAACACATGCAAAACCAGCACAACCCCAAATGAATCTAAAAGCACAGCAACCCCCGAAAAGAAAGCATTTTCATTCCAAGATGACAAAACAGAGTAGCTAAAGGGCAAAGCTCGTTTTGCAGAGAGGGTTTAAAACCATGGAGAAGGTGAGCACGTTCCAATCGATGTCAGGCAGGTAGAAATGAGACTGTCCTCTGCCTCTGAAAAGGCACGGAGACAGCGGAGATGATTTACACAAACTAATCCTCACTCCGTGGAACTACGAATATTAACAGTGACGAATGTCATTCTTTGAAGCCTGTAAACTATGCAGACACTTTGTTTCGTGCCTGTGATTATTTGTATTGGACTAATATAGCATACAGAAATGACTGCAGGCCAACAGAAATACTCAACCGAATCTGAGCAATTGTTCACTTCCAATTGAAAAACCCTGGCAGTGCTGCCTAAAGTTTTCCCACTGCTTTAATTTCAGCTCAGTTGTAAAGCAGTGCCCTCATCTAGAACAGCACAGCCCTTCTTCCTTCTCGCCAGACGTCACCACGTGGTAGCACCTTTCTACATGGCTGCTACCAAGAGCATGCCTGCAAAATACATTTAAAAGAGTAACAGAATCAAGCCACTCTTAGGGAAGAAAACCAAATCATTTATAAGTTCTGAAAGCGGAGTCGCCATTGTTCTCAATCAATCAGTTAGAAAAGCACATCAGATCTGTGACGAGCTGAAAGTCAGCGCACCAGGCAGCAACAAATGCCACTGTCACAGATGGAAAGAAACGCTCCGTGCCTTAGGGAGAGTCAGCAGCTTCCAAGTGCAGATCCCCAGCCTCACAAATCACTGCAGTGTTTTCCACATGAAATCACTGTGTGGTTGAGGAGCTGCTCTACTCAAGAAGCAGCTCCCAGCAGCTCTCCATCAGCCCAGCGTGCAAGCACCGTCCCACAGCACTCTGCCTATCAGCAGCAGATGACTCGTGCTTACTCTTCCCTCATCCATCTTCAAGTACAAAGAAACAAGAAGCAAAAACCATGCGATCTGTGCCTGGCCAAGCTGAGAGAATTTCAGGGGCAGCACTGGAATTCAGAATGAGCATGATAAATGAGAAGAGTCTAAAAATCAATAGCACCAGTTAAAAGCCATGCGTTCAGGAAGCAGAGATCAAATGTACGACTTACAGTTATTAGACTGCAAATGGAGCAAAGAGCCCGAGATAAAACAATTAGTGGCAGCCACAGAAATGGCAAACCTTGTTTATCCCTGGCAAGTTCTTAGCCAGCATACTGCATTCCATTTCTCCATGAAGACCACAGAATCACAGATACTTCGAGAAAGAAAGGTCCTCGATGCAGAAACACACGGGCTCCACCAGGCAGGCTTGGCAAAGCCCAGCTCCTGCTTAATTCAAACAGCTTCCCAACCCAATACATCCCAGCAACTGACTGCTCTCCATACACAATGAAAACAGAGGACCTGATGGCTTTTAGCAGAAGTGACTATTTTAAGTACAACTAGAAAACACATTTGAGGAGAATTACCAAAATCACCAATTGTGACTACACGGTAAAGCTGTAACACCTCCTTCACTGAATAACACTGAACATCCCCCAAACAACAAATGTCTGCCATGAATTGCCTCGTTATGCACTGCAGAGGAGAGGGGGAATGAGTCACATTTCAATACCTCCTCAAGCCCTGCACGTCTATGACCGCTGCATCTAATGGTTTGTGGTTAATGCACACACAGCCCCCTCACGAAAGTACGATGATAAATCTTGATATTAGCAAGGTATGAAATCATCTGCTGGGGGCAATCGCATGGGAACTCTGCTCAATACGTATTGATCTTACACATCACACTCATCATCTGTTCATTAGTGCTAATGGAAGCTCACACCTCATCGCTCAGTTTTAATTCTCACATTAAAACAGAAGAAGTGACACTCTGGACCGTTAGGTAGAACTCATTTAAGGAATTTATTTTTTATTTTTTTTAAGAGAACTATGGAAATGGCAGTTCTGGGTGGTAAAACCTGCTTTTAGAGTCACCCAAACGACACAGCAGTCACAGCATTACACATGCAGCATTTACTGTTAGCATTTTGTGGTGCTGGACAACACTGCCATTACTAAACAGCACAACTTACGTGCTAGGTACACCTACACCAAAAAATAATTCATGAAACATTCTTCTTCCTTTATATTGCAGGAACAGCATGAAAGGCAAGCACCATCAAGCCCTACAAGACACTCAAACAGCAGCAGTAAATCACCAAGGTGTCTCCTATCAGCTCACAGGCACAGCACAACGGGACCAGGAGCAGCCTGTAAGGGACAGCTGAGCTGAGCACAAACCAGCGAGCACACACGGAGAAACACAACCACAAGAGGAACACACCAGCACAAAACCTGCGTTAACAAGTGTCTGTTACACAGCCTGCTGACCTCTGTGCTTCCACAGCACAACAGCTGGAAAGGACAAAGCTGCTTCAGGAACTAATGGATTTTTTTTACAATATCAGGACTTCCCAATCATACAGATCTCATTCGTATTCCTTCCTAAGCAATTAAAAGCTGTACATCAGAAGTAAGAGATCAAGAAGAGAAACACACAGACACCAACAAATACTTGCCTTTCCAGCTGATCCAAAAGCAAACAGACCAAGGTCCTCGTAGGAAGTGACAGCTGTTGATAAGAAAGAAAAACAAAAATGCTGAAATATTCCTAACTACAAAAATCACCCACGAGCCCCAGATTTGCTTTTTTCTTTTTTTCTTGCCCCTTCTCAAATAAGCACAGCTCAGAATCCAATTAAGAGACTACTTTATAATACAGTCTGCTTCTAAAATAGCATTAGGATACATGTATTAATACTACAAAATATCTGCCCAACCATTCAGATTCACCAGAAATTCAATTTCCTATTAAAAATGCTGTATTAAAAATAATAGTACTACACTGGGAACAGACTGTCTTTACCCAAAGAGCTTTGGGAACGACACTACAGATGAAGAATTTTGATATTAGCCTCAAGAATTAGAGGCAAGCTATTCCTAGATCTTATTTCTTAAGTGTACACTTGCTTTGAAGCGAAGGCAATACGAGAAGTCTGTCTGCCTTGTCTTTCCCCAGACAGAAACACCCATTAATCACTATTATGGCAGTCTTCAAAAACACAGCGCTCCTCACTTCCAAGAGAGCTGAAGGTAAACACTTTCCTGGGTTGAAATCTGTTCCAAAAAGCAAACGACAACAAACAGAACCAAGCAAGAGCAAAGCAAGCAGCCTGCCCTCACTCGCACCCTTCCCACACTCACACGGCAGCAGCCTGCGGTTTCCTGAGCGCTTTTGTTGTGCTGCAGCCGAAGCTCACCTCTAATGCTCAAAACAACACCTCCTCAGAAAGGAGGAAATCATATAAAAGCCTGTCATCGTTGCTCTGCATTCTGCTGTTAGAAGCACTAGAGATATCAGAAGGATGAAAGCTTCACAGAACGGTCCACAGCCATAAATGCCTCAAAGGGTAAAATTCATCTCTAGTCCACACCATTCTCACCACAGAATGCTCCCCTTCCCTTCCCTGGCTCCACTTGATGGACTACAGTTTCTCCTCCTGCCACTTCATTTCTCAGTGAGGCCTGGGGGAGGAGGCAGCACAGGGCTCCCACCTCACACGGGTGATTAATTCAATACAGCATACATACTATATACATTTAACATAATGAAATAAGCAGTGTGTATTACCAGATTTTACCCTCTATTTTTCTTAGATTTATATGTAGAAAGCAGTTAGCAACAAATTTTAGAAGGCCATCCCCACTGGCATCAATGTTGAGTGTGTTTGGGAGCTGCCTGTGCCTTGTACAAACACCCGACACACACCAACAGGGAGCTGCCAAGAGAAAGAGAGGCATCTTCAGCAGAACTCCAAACCAGCAATGAAAAGCCTTGGAAGAATTTCTGTAGTTATTCTGGTTTTGTAACCAACTTAGTGCTGAGAACACTAAGGGAGCATTGATACTTAATCACATTACTTTTGTACCATCAAAAATACGTGGAACAAACCATGGGGTGCTGCAGATAGAAATGCACGCTGCCTGCCGGGTCCATTGCTTGTATCTTAGATCCATTAATGGAAATCAACCATCTCACCCCGAACTTAAACAGTCAAGAAAAGCACGGGCAACACTCACAAGCAGCTCCAAATGGAAAAAAAAGCAATTCCTCATTCCTCTTCCTTACAGCATTTTGCCACCTCCAAACCCCAAAACAACTTCCGTAGCACAGAATTAACACCAGGAGGAAACACTGCCCAATCCAACCCTTTACACACAGCACTGCCTGCTTTCCAAGTCACCTGGTCTCAAACTTGGGACAAAGCCACCCCAGACCAATGTTTAGGAGGATGGTTGGACTAGATGATCTTGTAGGTCCTTTCCAACCTAATGCATCTATGAATCTATGAATCTATGAATGTCATTTTCAAACTCAAGGCACTTCTTTGTTTTTCAAGCTACAACTTAAATGCCTGCACTTAAATTCTGCTCTGTTTGAAATGGAATTAATGTGAGAGCTTCCTTTTCAGAAGGGCTTTTATACGTCAGCTCTTTCCTAGGATTACTTTTATGATTCAAATACCTGAATGAACAGTTCACCAACAGTCCCAAAGGCTTTTCTTTACCCTCTACCCTTCACATTTTCCTAGCTCTTTTTTTCTTTTCATTACAAAATTACTAACATCTCTTCCCAATTCCTTGCCATGGATTAAGCTTAATGCTGCAACGCACTGTTCTCAGATGAATGCACACTTAACGTTACACTCAGTGGTCTAGTTTGGAAGTATTTACACAGACTTCACTTTGAAAAGGCACAACGAGGCACACATCTCTCTTTTTAGGGTGAAGGTTGCAAGCAAAAGCCTGGGATGCTATTTAAGGTGAACTTACTCCAGTAGTTCAAAGGAATTACAGTCGACAAAGTCACCATTATCACCCCCTCAAAACAACAACCAGACACTGAGAGCCATTAATGTTGCAGAGATACCTGAATGTAGCTCCAGAGCTACGATGCCCATCAGCAACACGGTGCTAACTTCAGATAAGGGAAGTACTGCACCTCATCATTTAGGGCTGTTCTTTGCTTTTAGCTGTGTGCATTTCCAAAATGCATTCTGGAGTATGGCAGTGTGTTGGTTTTGAGGAGCTAAACCTTGCTGGTACATTAGGTCACTGCGTCCAGCTTTCCTCCTCTCCTTTCTTCACACTACCCCAGCAGTTCTCTGCAAGGATATCTTCCTATTCCTTTACCAGACAAAAACAGAATGCCATCTGGTGCCTACATAACACAGAACTTACAAGAGGTGAGCAAAAATCTCTAAGAAATATTTGTTCAGCTCTTATCCCAATATTTTTTAAAAACATATATATTTCTAGCTATTTATCCCAGGTTTTGATTCCTCTCTAACAAGCAGAGCTTCAGAAAGAAAAAAAGAGCACCAGAGAGCCACAAGTCACTGAGCAGCCAATGTCACACACAGAAGCAGCCCTACCTCTGCAGATGACTGTTATGGAATGCATGAAGCAGATCACTCAGTAGGCGGAGACAGGAGCAGCAGATCTAAGGATAATCGAGAAGCAATCACCAGAGAGCCCAAAGCTAGCTAGAGAAAGCACAGCCTGTAAGGAACAGATTGCAGCTTTATCCCACCACCTTTGAAAAGAGGGGAAAGCAGATGAGATGGAGATGATAAACAGGTGCTGGAAAAGAGATGGAGCCTTCCTGCTGCAACGAGGCCTTCCTTCCTCAAGGAAGCAGCCAGGGTTCAGTAACAATTAAAGCAAGCAAGAACTAAAAAATTAGCAGCAGAGAAGAACTCAAATATTAGGATCCACTGTTTGGATATTTTCAAAGCAGTGTGATCTGTAAGGACTGCACTACAGCTTCTCACTCAGTATCAAAAATATTGCATAGACACACAGCTCTGGGAATTATAGCAAAATTTGACAGGAATCCATTTCAAACAGTGGATAAATATAGGTTACAAGTAGAACAAAACAGCAGTTGGCTGTTTACAGAAAGCAAGGCTGAGACTGTATATAGGTGATCACACACCAAAACAGCATGACCCAGCTCACACCAAAATCATTGCGATGGGGAAATACAAGATTTATCTTTTTGGGAATACGCCTGGTGCATTCTAAGAATAAAACTGATTAGCCAGCTAGGCAATATTGGGAATAAATTGGTTAGTTTGCTGTTTATTTTTTCTATGGGAGGATTTGAATCTGTGGGGTTTTTTAATGGCAAAGAGCAACCGTTAGAAATCAGAAGCGTTTCACCATCAGTGAACTAGACACACGTTGACTACAAAAATTGTATTGTGTTTGCAATGCAGGCAAGGGAAGGCCCTCGGACCGCTCCGTCACTTACCGGTCTGCGTGCACATACTGAGCAGGAGGAACACGGAGTACGAAGCCAGGCCGGCAACCATCAGCAGCAGCACACTGCAAGCGCAACGTACGCACACGTGAGGCACTTCCACGCAACGACGCGCGTCCTATCTTTAAAAATGCTCGCTTTGCAAAATGTATGTATAAACACATCTCAATCACAAGACGGGATTTCCTCATTTCGTGCGTCCTCGCCCAGCTCCTTCCAGCACAGCGCGGCGCACACGGCGCTCCGCGACACGGAGCGGGGCGGACACGCGCACGCTGCAGCGCCCGAGCCCGCACGGCTCACCTGAAGCCCAGGACCCCCGTGGCGGCCATGGCATAGGACAAGCCGAGGATGCCGCTGCCCATGACGGCGTTCATGAGGTTGAGCACGGAGAGGCCGAAGGAAGAACCGCTCTGCGGGGACAGCGCGCTCAGCGCGAGGTGCTCGNTGACGTCACGCGGCGGCGGCGCGCGGAGGGGCCCGGCATGAGGTGAGGGCGGGAAAGGAGCGGGGCGGTAACCATGGCAACCGCGAGGGGCGAAGCGCGCCCACCCCGGGGTTCGGCTCACGGCCCACTGAGGCGGCCCGGGGCCGAGCGCTTCGGCTCCGGTGCTGCGCGGCGTGTCGAGGCCCTATCCTCCCCCCACCCCCTCCGTCCTTCGCCTCTTTTCCTCCGGGCTCGGTTGAAGGGTTCCGCTCTGCGCCGCGCGTGGCCGTGGGAGGGGCGGAGATGAGGGGCTCCGCGCTGACGGCATCGGCAGCATTCAGCTGGGGAGGGGAGGAGAGCCGACGGGACGGAGGACGCTCCGGCACCTCGGCGGAGCTCTGCCTCCTCTGCGGCACACATGGGGAACGCCGTGCTTATTTCTGAGTCCGCGGGGAAGGGAGCCGTGCCGCGCCTGAACGCTTGCACGAGGATAATGAGCTGGTGCGGAGATGCGCCCTGGGGAGGAGCGGGGCCAGGCCATGAGGATGGCTCCGGCCCTGAAGCGGGGATGGTGGCGGCACCCCAGGGCCTGCAGCACGGAGCGCTGCCAGGGAGTTGGAAAACACCTCCAAGGTCCCCGACCCCAGCCCACCCCCACCGTGCCCACTGCCCACGTCCCTCAGTGCCACAGCTCCACGGCTCTGGAGCCCCCCCAGGGACGGTGACCCCACCACTCCCTGGGCAGCTGTGCCACTGCATCACTGCTCTTTTTGAGAAGAGATTTTTCCTGATATCCAGCCTGAACCTCCCCTGGCACAAGTCTCACCACAGAGCGTGCAGGCCAGCAGACCAGCTGCCTTCCTAACCAGCAGCCTTAAGGCAAACTGCCTGAGTACACAGGACAGCATCAACCTCCAACGCTACCAGCATCATCATTCCTAGGAGCAGCCCTCAGCCTGGGTCTGGAGGAGGAAACCACTTGAAGAACTCCTCTTCAAGTCCACGTCCTGTGAGCAAGCTGTGGAGGATGGTTCAGCCATCTGAGCAGACGTGACTAGTGCTTCCCCACAATGCTAGGAGAATCCTCCATCTCATCCATTGCCTTTCTGCCAGTTGATGCTGTTTGTGGAGCAAAGGCAGTGCTCAGTGTGCAACCCATACTTCTGGGATATGGGGGCAGGAACTCCTCCTGAGCAGCTGTGACCACTGTTGCTAATAGTTGTTTTCTAGCAACCATTGCTTGGTAATGCGTTTATCAGAAGCAGAAGGGATCTGGCAGTAGGATCAAGTTGGTAGAATTCTTTTATTTGGCTTACTGGGATTGATATCGCATTTATTAGAATAGAGAGGGGCCGTTGTGTTTTGGCAGGGGAGGTTTATCTCGCTGCTTAAAGTTGGTTAGTGTGTTAAGTTTAAAAATATGTTTGCAAAAGGACAGAAATTTGTAGTGTCTAAATTGGTAATAAAGGGGTTTACAGAAGTGTGGTGGATTCCCTGGTACACATGGAAATTCCAGTTTAAGAGCACGGCAGACCCATATGATTTGCAGCCTTTTGAATGGAATGGTTACATAATGTCTATAAAATGAATAATTTCTCTTCTAGGACATTATGGAGGCTCGGATACTCTGCCAGACTACGGAAGACTAATCTGTACAGGACAGCTGCATCGGATACATCATCTCCAGCAGTTTGGATGCTGTTGGCACGGCGTTCTGGCAGAGTACCTGGGCTCTTTGCAGTAGTTCAGAGAAAGGGATTTTTCACAATGCCTGAAACAGTGCAGCCCAGCAGCAACCCAGAGCTGTATTCTCCACATCCTGACGTGCGTGGGATGACGGTGCTCAACAGAGAGGCTTTTAAAAGGACCGTGGCTGTGCCAGTTCTCAAAGTGAGGAAGGAAATCGTCCACACTTTGCTCAAGTCCCTGAAGCATACGGTACTGCAGCGGCCCGGTCTGAAGCGGGTGGTTGAGGATCCAGAAGATGAGGACAGTAAACTTGTTATACTGGATCCTCATAAAGTGCCAGAATTCTCATTGGGAGAGTCAGAGAGAGAGGTATTAAAGCAGCTTCACATTAATCCTGAGGTGTCCAAGTATAACTTGGAGCTGACTTACGAGAATTTCAAGTCGGAGGAGATCCTACGAGCAGTCCTTCCTGAAGGCCAAGATGTCACCTCTGGTTTCAGCCGTGTTGGTCACATTGCTCATGTGAATCTTAGAGACCATCAGCTCCCTTACAGACATCTGATCGGTAGGTGAACATCTCAGCAGAAAAGTGATTTGGTTGAACTCCATGATCTCTGGAGGTCCCTTCCAACCCCTACGATTCTGTGATTTCCAGAGATGTTTTTACATTTATTCTACCTAAAAGTGTGCAAAGAAAACTCACTGGGACTCCATTCCCTTATATTTTGGCTGAATAGCCTTGTGCTGCTTTACCTGGATGTAGGAGACACAGCTCTTTCCTCTGAACAGTCGCTGTGGTCTCAGTGCACTGAGCACTGGCTCAGGGATAAGGGTGTGCTGCAGTGACATCGGGCAATGTGTGATCATTACAGGGAGCTGCCGTGATACACACTGCAGTGTTTGTGTCTTTTTTATAAGGGTAAGAGGTTCCAGTAACCAGAATATCTCCTATCCTCTTTTCAGGCCAGGTTATAGTAGACAAGAACCCAGGAATCACCTGTGTGGTGAACAAAACCAATATTATTGACAGCACGTACCGAAATTTTCAAATGGAAGTCCTCGCGGGAGAGAGCAACCTGGTAACCAAGGTACAGGATCCTTCCCTCTTACTTCAAACTTAGTGCTAAAACCTGAACACTTCTGCTGGAGAGCTGCAGTGAGAAGCCACCGTTAAGGCTGTTCCCTTGCACGGGGAAGAGATTACCAAAGGAAAAAAAAAATGGAATGGCTCTGTGGCAAAGAACAGCCCATGTCTGAATTGTCATGTCAGAAGTGATGAGCAGATATCACACAGATGGTGTTAGCTCATGACATACATCTGTACATGTCTGTCTGCTGGTAGCATGAGGATCAGCTTGAAGTTTGGGGTTGAATCTGTTTCCAGACTCTGTCACCTTGAGAGATAAAATACGGTGTTTTTTCAGCTGGCACAGCTGGCTCCCAGTGGCTCTGCGTTTGGCCGCCTGCTGCCATGCTCGTGCTGTATCATTCTCAGGCACTTATTTATTGTGTAGACTCTTGTGATAAGGAGGGTCTGAGGCATCTTCCCAGGATCTACTTTCAATAATGGAGTTGTCAGAGAGCCACAGAGCTCATGAACAGCCTCACATTTAATTTTTCTACGTCCATTTTAAGCTGTTGCTTTACCTCTACCCGATGATTAAGAAATGCATCAGTCAGCCATCTGCACTGAAACATTCCTTATGGCTGTTGATGCTGAGCAGAGCAGTTCATACAGGTTGCACGAACACTATCAATGGGACAAATGTCAATCTCCACTTTACCTTTTGTTTCCTAGCTCTCTTAATCACTGCTGTTGCTTTTTCAATGTCTGCAGTTTGAACACAGACACTTAACCAAACGTTTCTGTCTTCCAGGTCAAAGAAAATAACTTCACATATGAACTGGACTTTGCTAAGGTCTACTGGAACCCACGTCTTTCCACGGAGCATGGCCGTGTCGTGGGGCTGTTAAAGCCCGGCGATGTCCTCTGTGATGTCTTTGCTGGGATTGGACCTTTTGCTATTCCAGCAGCAAAGAAAAAGTGTGTTGTGTTTGCAAACGATCTCAATCCCGAATCCTACCACTGGCTGCTGCACAACTGCAAGCTGAACAAAGTAGACAACAAAATAAAAGCATTCAACATGGATGGCAGGGATTTCCTCCTGGGGCCAGTGAGAGAACAGCTAAGGAAAGAGCTCACCCTTGTGAAAGAGCAGAAAACTGCCTTTCACATCGTCATGAACTTGCCAGCTTTGGCTATTGAATTTCTAGATGTTTTCAGGCATCTGTTGGCCGGAGAGCCCTGCAGCACTGCTGTCCTCCCCACAGTGCACTGCTATGGTTTCTCCAAACACGAGGACCCTGCCAGAGACATCCAGGAACGCGCTGAGGCCTCGCTGGGAGCCTCCCTGCAGGGACAGTGCTCCACCTACCTGGTCAGAAACGTTGCCCCAAACAAGGAGATGCTGTGCATAACTTTCCAGATTCCAGCAGACGTGCTGTACGAGCAGCCCTGCCCTGCTGGAGGTAAGGGACAGTCCTGCATGGCACGGGGATTTCAGGCTGCGCTTCTGCTGTTCGAGGTCGGTCCCACCTCATCAGTCCCATGTGTCACACGTGTGTGTGTGCCACACCATGGGGTTTCACTCACCATCAACAACCATGGTCCTCCCCTCTGACCCCAGCAGGAGCCTCCAAGGGCAGCACAGGGTCATCCCACAGCCACAGAGCACAGCTTTTGCCTTTAGGTACCCTCAGTGACCAACGAATCATCCATTTGTTTCTGGAAGTACTTGCAGAAATCATTTGTCTCAGTGACATTGGGCTTGGCACCACGTGACAAGTTGGGATAGGGAGACTTTCAGTCTGCAGCTGCATGAACTGGAAGGAAGATTTGATAAGGCTTTAATGCCACAAAACATTTCTATGCTGCGCAGTGCTGAGATGTAGGTTGAAGCACAGCTCAGTGCATGTTGTTTGAAAGTCCTCTTGGGCAGCCCATGAAGGAAAGAACTCCCTTTACTGCTGTGACAGTTCCATTGTGGGCTCGTGACTTCTAGTTAAATCCCCTGTGTGTTGCACAGCTTGTGGTTTAGTTCAGTCCATTTACTGCATGTTAAGTAACTGTTGTTCCTCTCTTCCAGAAGAACCAGCCTCTAAGCGTCTGCGTACCAGCAGAGATTTTACTGAAGAACATTTACGGAGTTGAAAAGCAGAGTTCTGGTAATGCTCTTATCAGTTTGCATGAGGAGTGCTCAGGTTTCCTCCAGGCCTCCCCTGGAACTGTGACCCAGCCCAGGTGCAGAGATGCAGTGTGTGTTGTAACCTTCCTTTGTGAGCACTACTTCTCGCATTTACTTTTATTTTTTTAATTGTGGGATCAATAACCAGACTGATACTGTTCTTCTTACTACAATAAAGAAAACTTCACCCTTTTTCTGTACAGAAATGTATTTCCATACTGTGTTATTCACACCTTGTCACAGTTTGGTGACAGACTGGGACAGTTTTCTGCTGCAGTGTTTAGAACAGTTTGCAGTGAAGGCAGATCTGTAGGTGCAGTAGAGATGATCTGTATAAGCCCTGTGTTCACAGCGTAGAATGGGGTTCTCTTTGTCAAATGGTCTTTAGGAATATTGATTACTCTCAGCAGATGTGCAGGCAGCTCTGCTGTAAGCCAGGCAGCCTCTCCAAGGCGTGACCTAAGGTACAGTGCTGCCATGGAAACTTCCTCCTGGGCTTTTGGAGTAACAAATGCTTTTTAGCTCTGGGACTGTAGTTGGGGTTTAGCTGACTCCCAGCTTAGTGTTTCCCCCCGGTTCAAACAGGAAATATTTCAAAGCCATCTGCATGCGTACAGCACAAGGACGTGTTCCTGTTAAAGACTGCAAACCAGTGTGTGGTGGTGGGCCCTCCTCACATCGTGAGCCCTCTCCTCTCTGTTTGTGCCTCTGCTTTCCCCGAGCTGCCCCCTGCCCCTGGTGCAGTCTCTGGCTGATCTCTGCCTGCTGATATTCTGCAGGGATTCAAAAAAGCGCTGCCCTTCGTTTCCTTTTCTCCCCCATCCAAACTATTGTTGGGCAGTGTCAACTGCAGACGATTTATTTGGGCAGAGGACTCACATCACCCTCTCAGTTTCAGAACTTTCCTTGGGCCCGAGCTCACTCCTAGCGACGCTCCCATGTCTGTCACCCCCCACTGCAGCTGCACCCCGCTGTCCTGCTGCTTTACATCAGTTGTGCTCAGTGGTTGTGTTACAGCCCTCTTCCCTTGGCTGTGCAGCCAGGCCTTTGCAGCCCGGTCACTGCTGCACTGCATTTATCAAGCCAGGGGAAAAAACCACCATGACTCACTCATACCATCTGAAAGCTGCTGTGCAGATTGCTTCCCAGCCCCAGCATTCCTCCACTGCCCTTGCAATGCTGTCACAGCAGCTTTGACCTCTTTGTCCTTTCTGCCAGTGACAGTCACACCACATCCCAGCAGCCAGCACTCCTCAGAGCTCGAGCTGGGGGGACTCATGCCTCCGGGCTGCGGTGCCATCTCTGCTGTCTGACAGGTTCTCAGCACACGTTCCTACAGCTGCCCTTTGTGTTTCCCACAAACGTTTGTGAAACTGCTGTTGTTTTTCAGGACTCTCCATGAACACTGTGATGGTGATAAGGGCCCCAACCATCCTGGCACGATGCAGTCACCTGCTGAGCTGAGCTGAGCTGACTCCAACTGTCACTGACAGAGAATGCGGAGCCCTTTGTGTCTGCTGCTCTCACAGTCAGCCCAGGGCTTTGTGGCACTGCTGGAGTAAGAGGAATGAGAGTTGGATCACCCTTCTGCTGTCTGCACAACGCTGACTTCCAGTGTTACCTTTAACTGTACTCAAAATCAGGATTTTTTTTGCCATTGTTTGCAGCTACAACTTCTGCATATAAACCTTCCACGTTTAAACAGCAAAAGCTAACTGACACGCAGCCCGGCAGGAGCACACGGTGATCGAGGGCACACCAACTTTCAGGCCTTACAGACAAAAGGAGGCAGTGCCTCCAGGGGCAGAAAGCAGAAAGCAGCACTTGGGGTCGGACTGCAGTAAATGTCCGAGCAGTGTCCAGCACGTGCTTGTTCCCCAGACAAAGCTGCAACCACGTGGAGCCAGGAAGGACCCTACACAAGAGCAGTGTCAGCACAGATCCAGGCCTGCCCGTCCCATCCAGCTGGCAGGAGGAAAACCCCTTGTCTGCACTGGGGGAACCAGCTTTATGGGAAGAAAATGTAGGCTTGAATATTGACACTAAATGTTATAATCAAAATGGCATTTAAACGCTTGTGCAAATAAAACCCCGCAATAAGAGTTAAACCACAAACCTTAATAAAAAAGTCTGGCTTTATTTAAAGAAATTTACAAGTTTTTTTTTTTTTTTTTTAAACCTCAAACATACACAGCTGAGTTATTCACATCTTCCATCAGATGTGGCTTATTGCTTCAGCCTCCCCCAGCAAAGTGCCACATGACTGACGAGCTTCCCGCTCCACAGAAACGTATCTACCACTGTACAAAGCCCCGGTGCAGGGCTTTTTCCCCTTGAACACAGCTGGTTTCACACAGAACAGCGACTGCAGCTCAGCCCTCGTGCAGACCTCACCAACCTCTGGCTCCACAACGCACTCCTCCCCTCGCCCAGCATCCCCCGTGTGCTGGCTAACTGGGGAACCAGAAGAGCCCGCTGAACGCGTCCTGCAGGGCTCGGTGGCAGGCCAGAGAAGAAGTGTAGCCCCCAGCAACATCCTGCGGAGAAGCGGCTCGAACGTGGTTCAGGTATCTGAAACAACGAGAGGCATCATGTTAGCACACACAGAAAATGCCAAACTCCATCGTCCCCGTGGTGAGGATGAGGGTGCTCTTCTGGCAGAAAGCGAGGAGGAAGAAGCTGCCTGCCCGCAGTGCTGCGCTCATTAGGGAAGAGCTCATCTTCCTTCCCGTTCAGGCAGTTCCTTCCCACAGTGACAAGGCCAGCACAGGCCTTCCTACGCTCCCCACAGCACTCGTGGGGCTTCAGCTCTGTGCAGCTCAGCACTCCCAGAGCTGAGTGCACCGCCCTGACAAGCACAGGGCTGAACTCCGGGTCCCTGCAGTAAGTGCTGACACCAGGGACTCGAGTCTCCTCTGGAGGCGTTCAGGACCCACCTGGACCCCAACCTGTGCAACCAGGGCTGGGAGCTGCTTTGGCGGGGGCTGGACTCCATGATCTCTGGAGGTCCCTTCCAACCCCTACAGCTCTGTGATTCTGTGATCAGTGTGAGGCTGCAGTCAACATTCTGGCTAAAAATCACCCTTCTCACATTTTGAACATGATGAAATGTCACAAATGAGAACTGTTTCTCACAGTTGCAGTGTAAGTCACCAAGCATCACAGAGCTGTTGAGTTTCAGCTCTCAGCGTTGGGCCTGGGCCATCCTTCCACCTCTGGCTTGGCAACTCAAGCACCAACTTGCAAAATGCATTCAGCCTTTAATAACACTATCCCAAGAAACCTAAACCAGCTGCACTTCTGGCAGGAAAACACAAGACCACCAGTAAAATATCCACAACAGTTGCATCTTCTAATTTACGACCATACACAGTCTCCATAAAGAGTACATAAAGTAGGGCAGGTTTTATAGGTAAGACATAATAAACAGTCATACCCAGTGATGCCACTGGGTGTAGAAAAAAAGGTTACTTAAAAATGATTAATTACAGTTAAAAACTATTTCTTGCACCTCATAACCACAGAGCAATGACTCTGAGTCACTGCTGCTAAGATGCTACAGCCAGAGCACAACTTGCCCACCGTGGCCAAGCTGAGTGAGCTGTGTGCTGGCACCAGGACACAAACCTTCTGGTGCAAAGGGCATCCACAGACACGGCAGCTAAGTTGTTGTCATCTGTCAGAATGCGAGGAGGGGCAGTCTGCACAGCTGCTGTTTTGTGGGAGAAAGCAATCTGCCTTCATAGATACATATTTCTTCTCTGAAATGAACGTTCCTGTTACTCGTCCTTAATATATCTGGAGGAAAATCTCACTCTTCCCAAAGGCCTTTTACAACTGCTGCGGGAAACAGGAGCTCCTTCCCCAGCCAGGAATGATGAAAGGATACTGACTACAGCAAACAATTTCCTCCTGAACATTGGTGTGAAACTTCCTCCACCCTCCAAGCCAGACAGCCTCATAAAACCAATTCCCACTGCAGAGCGATTGTACTCCTATCACATTTATTTCATTACACAGACTTTGCTTCCCACTCATGAACAGAACAGTCCTGACAAAACGGGGATTGTTTTCATATCAACAAAGGTCGGCTGTGCATTTTTTGTTACCTTTCCAATGTATCACTGAAGGAAGAGAGAGGCAGAATCTGTCATTTCCCTCTCCTAGGTCAGCTGAAGTTGGGTATCAGCAGCAACAAGCCCTGGTTTGCAGACAGCACAGAGTTTCTAGCTGATGCTACACGACCGCTGTCGCCATAAAGGCCCCATCAGCCTTTCCTGGGGCAACCTGCATTCATCCCACTTGCTCCAGTGCAACGAGCACGACGCGCTGCTGGCCGACAAGTGAGGTCTTTATTTTCCTGTTAGGTATCCCAGCGTGGTGCTCCTGACCCATTTAATTACTGTGCTGCACCAGCAATGGCAGAGAATGCACACCATGAGGAGGGAATGCCTCGCCAGCTTTTCCACGCCGCTCCCCATCCGTGCTGCCGAACCCGCCCGCGCCCATCGCCGCAGTGTGGCCCTCCACCACAGCCCTGGGGCTTCTGGCACAGGTCAGCAACTCTTCTCATCTGCACCTTTGGAGCAGCACCAGGAAGAAGCGCCTGCCAAGTCTTGTTTCCAAAAGTCAAGCTCAGTTCGGTGCTGGGAGCTGGAGGTAATTGCTCTGACTAGTTAGCAAATTCCAGCACGCTGGGCCTGTTTTTCATAGGTTTATTTTAAGTACCTGCAAATCTTATAAGCAGAAACCGGGAAAAAAGGTTTGCTTTTTCTGGGGCGCAGGTTTTTTTGAAGGTAACTTGTATTTACTGAGGGCAGAATAAGCTCTGAAGTTAAAAAAGACAAAAAAGCCTGTGCTCTTAGTGCTGACCGGAGCTGCCGAGCCGTGCGCTCTGCAGCGCTCTGTCCCTTCCCTGCCTGCAGCCCTGGGATGCTGATCTTCCCCATTAACCTTTCACGTCGGTTCACACACGTCGTATTTTGCTCCTCATGAGCCCTAAGGGGCTCCGCTCCTGACCTTCAGCTTCTCATTGCCAAGTGAAAGGGGGAAAAAAGAAAAACGTCTCCTGTTTTCGGGGAAAAAAAGGTGAAATTCACATGTAATTCACACTCGGTTCAGGCTCAGGAGCAGGCTGCTCGCTGCTGGGCCGCGTTTCCTTTCTGCTCTCTCTCTTCCCAAGGCCGTGTCACCATCACTTCATCAGGAACAGCCGGAGCCGCCACAGAACCGCGCAGCAGCGCTCAGCACGGCCGCACTGATGAGCCCACTGACCCACAGAGCTGGGCTCCCAAAGGGCTGCTTGTTTTTCTCCTCCTTGTGCTGCCTTCCTGACACTTTGCTGTGAAATGGCATTGCAGACTGCCAGCAAGACGGGGCCCTGCTTCACTGCCCAACTGGGCTTCCCAAGCAGCTCCGCTGGGAGCCCCGGTGACATCGAGGCAAGCAGAACTTGGCAAGGAAGGGTGCTGGGAGCCTCCAGAAAGTGGCCACCCTATATTCAGAGCTCCACCGAGCCCCCCCAGCCTCAATACAGCATCAGTCCTGCCTCCTGAATGCTAACATTCAGTATAAAACGTTCTCTGTCCTTCCATCTTAAAAAGAAAATGCAACAAACATAATCCATTCATTTTACTATAACAGAATCCTGCACAAGTTACTTCCCTCCAACACCTAAAGGGAGCTATAAGCAGGAGACCAACTTCTCACAGCAGATTACAGTGACAGGACAAGGGGAACAGTTTTGAACTAAAAAGGGAGAGGGAGGTTAGATGACAGGAGGAAACTCCTTGCTCAGGGGGAGATGAGGCCCTGGCACCTGAGCTCTTCATTCATCTTTGTCTTGGTTTGAACTGGTTCTGGGATGTCATCTATGCATCCAAAGCAGAATTTGTTGATAAAATAAATCAGGTTCATTGCTGTTCTTCATTACACAGGCCTGGGAAACTCATTCAGGAGTAAGCCTCTGCTACGTGCTATTCAAATGCAGTTTCTCCCACCCTATCTCAGAGATTGTAATGTCTGAGGACAAAAACACAACCCACAAGGCTGCTAATCAAAAAAGCAGTCTAGAATAGTAATTCAGGCATGCAAAGACTCACTACAGGCCTGACCCCAAGCCTTCTCAAGTCAAAAAGCAGTCTTCCATCTATTGTAACAGACATTCACAAGCCCAGCTCCATCCCCACTGCAGGCCTTGCACCGTGCCCGGGGTCAGGTTGCCATCAGCTGCTCCTCTCCTTGGCCCTGCAGGACAACAAGGACCAAAAGGGAGAAATCTCTCGTAGAGCTGAATTAGGAAAATTGCTCACCAGAAAGAAGTAGGCCCTGGGCTGCCTCCAGGAACCAAGATGTCACTGGGTTGATAAATGCACTGTAACGGTTTTAATTACTTCAGTTTGAATGCGACTATGAAGACAATAAGATTGACAATGAATTACTGCAGTGTGAGGTTTGCTACAAGCACCAGTGAGCAGGCAAGCAGCCACGCTGCAGAAGCCAATGGCTTTTTGCTGCTTCTCAATGCCTCTGGACAGCTCTGTTTACACAATTGCAGCCATCAGTGTGAATGTCTAAAAACTGCTAAGCCCAACTTGGTCCCAACCACAGAGCCCAAGGCAGACCTTAAAAGACGTATTTTTAACCAGATTATGTCACCTGTTAGTCTTGCAACAGAGCAAGACCAAATGCAGGCAGTAACACAGGGCTACAAGGAAAGGTCGGCCCATATGCCACAGTACAAATTTGGCTACAGAAAAGAAGCAGCCACAGACAACAGTGAGCTACCATAAATACCAGGAAACCTCAGCAAGACGTCAATCCCACCTGCAGACAGCAGCTCCACCAGTTCAGGTTCAGCTCAGTAAGCCAGCCTGCTTGCTGGTTGTTAATAACACTCTTCACCTAAGTTAGCTTGCTGAGGGAGCTGCAATTGCTTACCACGGTGTCAGATGAGTGCCAGACCAGCACAAAGGAAGGAACACAACAGTCACTGCCCTTTCCGTGCTGCACGCTGCTCCTCGTGAGCCAGCTGTGCCTGTGCCTCCTCTCGTCCAGGCTGCAACGTGACCAGGTGTGGCAGCCCTGCTCCTGGCTCTGACTGTAAGGCCACCACTGAACCTCCAACAGGGAGCAAGCAGCAGTGATGCTCTTCTTTAGGAGCTGAAGTCACCAGAATTTACTGCTGAACGCAATGCCTGAATTGCAGACAGACCTTCTGGATCCTCCATGACATTGCAATGGACTCCTCTGAGTAACGAAGACAGGACTCCAAGAGATGATGGTCTCAGTTTGAGGCAGGGGAGGTTCAGGTTGGACACGAGGAAAAATTCCTTCTCAGGAAGAGTGGTGGTGCAGTGGCACAGCTGCCCAGGGAGTGGTGGGGTCACCGTCCCTGGAGGTGCTCCAGAGCTGTGGAGCTGTGGCACTGAGGGACGTGGGCAGTGGGCACGGTGGGGTGGGATGGGCTGGGGGAATCTCAGCAGGCTTTTCCAACCTTAATGATTTTATGAATTATTTGAAATGAATGCATCAATACTTAGATGATTTAGTATTTTTTTCCCCTTCTAGAGGGAAACTCCAACCAACTCCTATAACAAGGAAAACTTAAGAGTCCTCATCTTGCAACAAACCCTTCACTCTCGGATGTCTACTGACTCCTCTGCGTTGCCATTTGTTAAACCTCCATTAGAAGAAAACACTTTGGAGTTTCAGACTACCTGACTGACAGCACTGTTCTACAGAAGTAGTTCTTCCTAGTAGAGATGTCAAAAAAATCCAACCTACCAAATCTACAGAAGAGATCAAGGACCTCTGGAGATGCACTTGATCCTATTCCATCTGCTTTCTGTAAATGGCAGTGTGCTACAAATGCTGTCAGTGTTTCCAGACAGGAGCTGCACATGAACAGCAGGTGGTAAAAGAGTTCTTGAAATCCAGCATGTCTGCCACAGCATGCCCCAGCTGACACAAACAGCACAGGGGTCTGCTGCCAGACACAGGTGGGAAAGGCAAAGCCTAGAGAGAACAGCCACAAAGGAGCTGTCTGTGCTAACAGCAGTTCTGATTCCAAAGGCTGAACCCCACGATGAGTTTTTCCACCCCCTGCCTACACTCCGTTTCCCCCTTGGATCAAAGGTCAGACATTTCAGACCCCAAACGCACACGTGCCCTGCTGCATCAACCAGCCCAGCAGCAGCAGCTCCTCAGAGCTCACTGCTCCTCCTCCTCACCTGGAAGTTGCTTCTGTGCCTATAAAAGGATCTCTGGAGTGTTTAACATAGCAACTAAGGCACTTTCATTTGATGTTTCACATAAACTGTTTCCTCTTTTAATGGTGAAGCACACATATAAACTGTAAGAGACGAGCAATGACCTCTAGCAGAGATTTTATTACAAATCGTCTATGACACTGGGGAGTACAACTGAACCCTGCCGCAGAAATACCTTTAAATTCAGATACACAAAGTCAGAGAAGCCAGCCTCTGCCAGACATCAAGACATGAATGCATGGCAGGGGGAGCAGAACAGAATCAAATTTTCCCACATCATTTTCCCTGAACGCTTCCTCTTTCTGCGATGAAATCCAGATCTCCAGACAACAATCATGTCCACTCAAAAGCCAACAGTGAGTGAGTGGGGCTGGGATGGAGGAAGGGCTGCCTCACAGATCTGGTGGCTGCAGGTACTGCTGCTGTGGCTGTTCTTAGAGTCCCACTGCAGGGCCCATGCCCCAGGGCAGCAGCTTCAGCATCAAAGCCTGCAGGCACCGAGTGCTACAGACAAAGACTATATATAGACTTTAATCAGTTCTCTGCACATCTGACTGGGCAGCCCCACTTCAGACAAGGTATAATGCTGTTTTACTCCCAGAAAATGTAAAAAGTGCAAGCTAGCACATTCCTGCCTTTGTGGTCAACTTGGGCATCTGAGCCCACGCAGGAAACCTTGAGAGTACTTTCAAAAGCGGAAGCGCTGATAGAGGTCACACTGCTTCTTCTTTTAAATGAAAAACAACCAGCCAAAAAACCCAAAGCAGCCACAGTACCCCGCAGCCATCCATTATCAGACTGAGGGAAGGGACTGTGCTCCCAGCTCCATTAAGTCAGCATGGCCTGCAGACTTCTGCACCATTACAGGGCAAATCCAAGACAGAGATTGCTCTGACGTTCTCCTCACGTTAGCACACAGTGCTTTAAAATAAAAACAGGAAATGGAAAGCAGAACCTGCAAACACATTAAACCTCTGCGTGGAGGAAAACTAAAGGCTTCCCCATTCCTTTTTGTTTGGAGGTGACATGCTGACTTCTTCTTTAATGGCTTGGGGGCTTCCTTACACCCACATCCCCCTCTGTAACACCCTCAGGCACGTTTAATGGCTCCACACACATCGGTCACAGACCTGCACTGTCCATGCCGTGACACACTTTGCTCTTTGTTGCTCAGCACACATCCTGGCACCACACATTGCTCCCAGCATCCAAATCGACACCGCTCGCACCATTCGTTTTTCCTTCCAACCGAACGCATTTCTGCTGAAACCCTCCCCCAAGCAGCTGCCTGCATTAATCACCCTTACATACCTCACAGGGAGCAAATGGTTAATGTTTATTTCTAGGAAGGGTTATCTTGCCCACAGGAAGCCTTCCTTCAGCGCGAGCCACTTCCGCAGGCCGTGCCCTCGCCAGCGGAGCGGTGAGGAGTGCTCGAGGGGCACCTGGTCCCCCATCTGTCATCCCCCCGAGGTCACTTGCCAGCTGTCTGTCCTCTCAACACCCGGCCCCGCCACCGCCACCCAGGCATTCTCCCTCGCTCAGGTTTCCAGGTCTGAACTTCCAGATTCAGTAAATCAATCAGCCAGCGCAGAAACTCCTCCAACAACTGCAAGTAAGCAGTCTGACACCCTTGAGCAAGCTCGGCGCGTAACAAGGACACTGCAGTCCCAGCTGGAATCCAGCAAAGCGCCCGCTCTGCGTGGCTGGTATGGATTACATCCTGGGACTGCTGAACTGCAGCTACATTTAGGCTATGACTAAGTCAGGCTCTGCTCACACTTGACCCTGGGAAGAATGTCATTGAATGTAGGGACTTTTCTCAGCTATAATTTCATATTTTCCCATTTAAAGGCTGAAAGCACCAATAAGCTGTCATAACCACAACTGCAAAGTCACTTGCTTTAACACACTGTGGAAATGTTTTGGCATGGCTCTATCTTCAGGTTTTTTCACTTCCCCTTGCCCTCAAATCACGCTTTCCTTCTGCAGGCTGTGCTTGGGACAAAGGGCACCAGAAGAACGTGTGCATCTCCAAGCAACCACGATCACTCTGAAGAAGCTAAGCATTGTTTTGAAGTCTGCTACCTCAGCCAGGGCTGCTTTCACAGAGCTATCTTTTAAGGACAGAGTAAGTTCAGACAAAAGACATCACTGCACCTTCCCCATGACAAGGGGGACATCTCCCTGGGGTCAGCTCCTGGAACACAGCACCTCCTCTGCAGGTAAGCAGAGGGAACACAACCATTACACTGAAAGGTTTTTTGCATATACAAATTCTTCCTTAAGGATGACAGTTCCCCACTGTTCCTCACCCTCTGCCTTTTCCTCTGAGTTCCTCACACCCCAGTGCATGCCATAAACCCCCAGCTCACAGCCCACAACCCGTACTGATGAACCACATCCCTTTTGAGGAGACATGGTTCCTAAGGAAGCAGCCCCGTGCAAATTGTGCAGCTACAGAGCAAACACCCTGTGAACAGAGCACTCAGACAGTACCACCTCCAGGAAGAGGACGGGACACACCGCAACTTCTCCCATCCATTTTCGGTATCTTTTGTGGATGGACTTCAAGAGTTAGAAAGCATCACCTTCTTCCCGTCAGCATAAAGGACTGAAGTGCACAAAAATGACACAGAAGATGCAGTTAGCCCTGCCACAGGACTTGCAGACATCACATGTGATGGGGAAAAAACCCACCTGAGCAAAGAAAAAAAAATGTGCACTATCTCAACTTTGAAAACACCACCTCCCCAGATCAGCATCTGTTGTCACTGTAATGCAGAATCCTCCACTCCTACAGAACACCGTGCATTCACACCGAGTGCCACTTCCAAACAAACAGACCCAAACAAAACAGGACGGGATGCACCAGAATTCCCAGAGGCTTTTCTGACCACCAGCACTGATCAGATAAGGAAGCAGCCAAACCTTATAATAATTATCTTGAATGAGTAACTACAAGCACAGAGCAAGCTAAAAAATAACCTGAAGTTATTTTCTTTGGGCAGGATTTAAAAAACGTAAATGTCAAAAGCAAAAATTCTGTAGGTTGAACAACACTACTTCAAGAAGCTGAGACTGCTCAGGTCAAAACAAGGTGAAAAAGACAGCCTGCCTGGTACTGCAGCTGACTAATGCTCTCATGCATTAGTCTCTTTTTGTGCTCTGGGTGCAGCTGATCAGGTCAGCACTTCAAACTGATGGCGAGGATCAAGTTTACAGCTCCCAGCCATGCTGACATTCGCTCCTCGGGGGGGCCTGGAAGAGGTGGGAGAGAGAAAAAAGAGGAGAGCAGGAGCTAAGAGCGAGGGCTGATCCTGCAAAACGTGGCTGGGCCAAGAGTTATAGGCATCTGCTTAAGCCACGTGCACCCTTTTGTCTGAGCTCTCAAACACCAACCTGCAAAGAGACCACCGAGCCCAGCAGGTCAAGGCAGGTGATTCTGCCCTCTACTCTGCTCTCGTGAGACCCCACCTGGAGCACTGCGCCCAGTTCTGGAGCCCCAACACAAGAAGGACATGGAGACGTTGGAGAAGGTCCAGAGGAGGGTCACAAAAATGATCAGAGGGCTGGAGCACCTCCCATACAAGGACAGGCAGAGAGAGCTGAGGTTCTTCAGCTCCGAGCAGACCTTACAGCAGACTTCCAGTACATGAAGGGGGCCTGCAGGAAAGCTGGGGAGGGATGTTCGATCAGACAGGTAGCAACAGGATGAGGGAAAGTGGCTTTAAAGTGGAAGAAGGTGTATTTAGACTAGATATCAGGAAGAAATTGTTAGTGTGAGGGTGGTGAGACACTGGAACCAGGTTGGAGGGAGGTGTCCCTGCCTATAGCAGGGGGTTGGAACTGGATGACCTTAAAGGTCCCTTCCAACCCAAACCATCCCACGATTCAGCCTTACGAGGTGTTCTCAGACTTGCTCTGGTCTTACAGTGGTGGGGATACTGCTCCTCCAACCCCACCCTACAGGTTCAGGGACACGAGAGGCGTGGGAAGCCTGACTGCCAGTGAACAGTGAGGCAAATAACATGTCAGGTACCTCAGCCTTCACCATGTCAATTGAAGCCAGTTCTCAGTTCTCATTTACCAGAGGACATACACTCTCCTGGCCTTACCTCTTGTGATCAGCACAGGGTAGGAGCTATTATTCTTCAGCTTGAGTATAAAACATTATTCAGCCATTTTTTTTTCTATTTTAACATTTCTATTGTGAAATCTGGGTGTAATTCTCTGGATTTTATTGTCTCTTGTGCCCCAATGGAATTTCCAGAGGGAAAAAAACTGTGATGATGAGACATCTTCATTTTACTCATTTTACTTAGAAAAAGGCAATTTCTATTAAATTAATTTTTATACTCTGCTGCTGCTTTCAGAAAGTTTAATATAATTTCCTGAACCAGGAGGAGTACAGACATCCAAGCAGGAGAGCAATGGTTTTGGCAGAATCCCCTAGCTTCACCTAGGGGAAGAGAAGTGCCAGCAGAGTAGTTGCACACAAGTGACATTCAAGGTTACTGAAATTCTCCACGGATTGTTTGTACAGCAGTCTGACCCACCTTGCTAACTGTACTCACAGTAAACGTACCAAACAAGTTGAGCACACTGAATGAACTGATTCCAAAACCCTCTGGTGAAGAACCTGCACCTTCTGATGCCTGCAGGAGTGCTGTGCATTTGTGTGGGGGAGATTATCATTCGTAAATAATGGTGTTTAATAAATTATCTGGTGATACCTTGCCGAGGAAAGAACTCACATTAACACTAGGTGGCAGAAGCCTCTGTCACATTAGAGACACCTGCAAACAGACCCACTCACAGACACAGGGCTGCTGGCTACTCCTGGAGCCCAGTACGCTTTCTGAACTGGAACTATGAATAGCATCTTTTTTAGTTAGGCAAAATTTGGTAAGTAAAACTCCAACTGAAAATACAGAAATGGTCACAAGAACAACAGCACAACAAAAACATACACGGTTAGTTACCGTGAAAAATAACTTGATGCCAAGCTTGGATTACAGCAGCAAGCACACTGCCACGGCTGAAAGGCCAACAGCCTACAAAAATCATTCAAACTTCTCACGATGCAGTGCTAAGGAGGTGTCCTAAAGATGGCAGCTGCTCATTCATGGGGAAACATCTTCAGGAGATACTTTCGTAACTACACATGATCTTCCACAGCATAACTAGATCTTTTATTTTTAAGTATTCCTCCCTCCAAAAAATGCTCATGCTTCACTTTGTTCTGTCCTGGCCACTTTCTTTTCTTCTCTACTCAAAGTTTGTCTCTCATCTAGTTGAAATATGGAAACAAAAAGTTCAATCCCTGGTTAAAAAGGCAAGTGAAGAAATACCAGCAGCCACAACTCAAAGGCAGTAAATGAAGAAGAATTTACCGTGGCCTTTAGCAACCTGGATAGGAAAGAAAGAAAACACCAATGTGAGACGTGAGCAGGAAGCTCTGAACCCAGAAGGAAAAACGGAAAACCAGGCAAAGCCTAGGTGTTCAAAACCAAAGAGACATGGGAAAAATTACACTATTTCCTTTGATGCTAAGTAAGTGCTGAGAGCAAAGATTTCTTCCAAATCACTGTTGCTCCACTGCTTTTACACGTGCCAACCAGTACAGTGCTGGAGGTTCTGCAGGAGGAGCTGGTGCCAATGAAGAGCTTGGTAGCACTGCAGCGGGTTATTTTGCACCTCTAGACATGGAGGCTCTTGGGTGTTTAAATATAGTGTATTTTATCATTCACACTTGTCAGCAGTGGAAATTGTCATCTAAGCAGTAAAAGATGCTGTTGAGAAAACAGGAAGGATTGGTTAGAAAGTAAAAATGACTTTGGCTGTGACGACTCATCTGATTGCCCATTTGGAGGGTAAAAGATCAAGCCACCCATTGGAAACTGCTGTCTGACAGTCAGAAAAACCAATAGTAGGTAGGAAAGCCTACTTGCCAAGGCTGCCACTGCCAGCAGATTATTAATGCATCTGTCTGCATTCCTCAATGTTTCCTAAGAAGCAACTCCGTTAACTGAAAAGGTGCGATGTGTCACCATCCCTTCTATTCTCTCCTCTTCATCTTCTTTCCTATATTAAAACCTTGGCTACCAAAGAAAACAATCATGTTTCACCTCATCTTTTCCCAGCTTTTCTGAAGTTCAGTTCCTGCTTGATAGCAATATATACAGCCTAAGTACTACCCCTGACAAGCTGTTTGACAACCCTAAGTTGCACATCTATTTTACTCCCAGAGCTTTGGAGTTGGTAGGGCTTAGATGGGAAATGGAGGCCAATTAAAATAAACACAGACAATATCAATGAATTCTTCAGAAACACACAGGACAAGCAAAATGAAACACTACTAGCTCTTGCCCACAATTAGAGTTCAGCACATCTCGCACATCGAACGCCCTGGCTGAGATCCAGAAAGACACTTAAGCACATGTCTTATTTTAAGCATGTGAGCAGTGCCATTGATTTTTCACTCATGCCAGTACGAATATTCAATGCGCTTAAAGTTAAGCACATTGTTAAGTGCCTTCCTGGATCAAGGCCAGGCTATTTAGCCCTTGCAAGAATTAGTCCACAGAATATTTACCATTATTTTAACTTCTCAAGACTTTCTTTGAGATAAAGTTTTATGGTGTATGGAAATACTTCATCCATTGAGTATTACACAAGCAAGGGCTGTTTCAAAGCAATCTTCAGGGAACAAGTACTCTCCTTCCCACGTCTTTTAAAGTAGTGACTGGAAGGATAATCAAGACATGCAGGCAAATACACCAATAAAGGGAATTAGTTGTGAAAAGGAAGTCAGCGCTCTGTATACTTTGGAAAACAAAATTTGCTCCATGGTTAGAAGTTGAAATATTAATTTTCAGTGAAAACTCAGAAAGTAATCAGCTAATTATCTCATTTTGATACCGAGTCCTGTACAGCAACTTTGAAGAACTTGCTAACTGTCGACTGAAATTAATTATCGCAATAAGCATGCATTCACTTCCATTTTTCCTTCTTCCTTTTACATCAAGTCAAATACAAAATTGAAAGGAAGACCTGTTAGTGCTTCATCAAGGTGATCTCACCACATCAGAGCACTTTACAGAGATCAAAGGCACAACAAACACCACTGCTTTTTGCTACAAAGCAGCAAACACAATTTACTTTGCAGCAGACAAGCCAGCTGTATAATTACCTGCTCGCATTATAAAATCCAAGTTCACTTTTTGATGCTGGGAATGTTGAAACCCAGTAGGGAAAGTATAAAACTGATTGTGGTATATGAACAAAAAGCCAATTTAAAACTCTGCTATCTCTCTGAAACCTCAGGTTGACTCAGCTGTATCAGCCACCGTTCCTCCCCCCAGTGCAACTCCACTGGTTTCTCACTAGCAAGGCCACACCTGATGGTGACTAACATCCAAAACACCACTCCAGAAACTTGTGGGTGAACTTCCACGGACAACCACTGTGGCCTCTGCAAAAAGTAACCAAGAATGTAATGCTACACTGCTGACAGACACTTTTCTGGTACATTCTGGTTTAGGAATCTCAGAGGTGATTGCAATACTCTCTTCTTTAAAGAGAGAGGTATTTTACATACCTTGATGCTGGCGTTTGGTTAAATTTTATCACTGTTTCATGCACAGGCCAGAAGAGATGGACAGAGAACTCAGAGAAGCAGAGGAGCACTGAGGCTGCGTGGCACATGAGCCTGCTCAGGGCAGGATCAGGCAGGGCAGTCAATTTCTGGAAGATCTCCAAAGGAGGAAGATTTCACCATCTCTCTCAGAAACCTGTTCCCATGTTTGACCTCTGTCACAATAAAAACTTCCCTTTCCCCTTCCCTTTTCTTGTGTTTTAATTGCATTCCCTGCACTTCAGTTTGTTCCCACTGCCTCTTGTCTTCTTAGCAGTGTCCACCCAGAACAGTCTGACTGTCCTCTCAGCTCCTGCCATCCATCAGGTATTTATGCACACTGACAAGATCCCCCCAGGCTTTCTTCTCTCATCCTGAGCTATCCCAGCTCCTTTCATCTCTTCTCAGGCAAAGATGTCTTAAGTCTGTGATCGCTCCAGTGTTCCCGTGTCCCTCCTGCACTGGGGAAACAGACTGGACTGGTTTAATTAGCTCCCACTTTCAATTTGACATAGGTTAAATGAGAGAGCTATTTTAATGGGGACATGAACTAACTCTCTACTTCTAAACAGGTATCTGCTAGCTTTCATCGTTTTTAAAGAAGGAAAAACAGACTTCTTTCTACCTTCACTTGAGATGACAGCAACAAGAAAGCCGCATTCGAGATCTAGGATTATAGCCAGTTCATGGCTGGAAAGAAAATACTGAATGTGTACAGTGTTGCAGTGTTTGCTGCCACAACTAGAAAAATTAGTCTTGAAACTATACCTGAAACAGAGTGTTGTTTAGCTAAAGTGAAAGCATATTCCAAGAAGCGTGAAAAAAACAAACTTACCAGGACTTCACATCTAAATGACTTATCCTAAGGAGTTTGTTTTAATAGAAGTACATTTAGTGGCAGAATAAAGTTTCTCAAAACATGCTTTTAGAGATAATGAATGCCTGATGTCCAAGAGAGTGTCACACAAAATTTCATTACCAGCTTGTGTACACTAACCTCAAATTCAACCAGATGCAACTGCGATCGAGACGGGGTCAATCTGAAAATACCCGTGCTGTTGTTCTTAAGGCAGCAAAACCAGCTGCAAAGATGAGGAAAAGTTGGAATCCACAAACTGAACGGGGCTCCACTGAAAGGACTGCAACAGTCACACTGACAGGGAAATGCCAGAAGAATGCATTGGTAGCATTGCCACATTTAGCAAGAAGAGAGCCAAGTGCAGGAGAGAGAAGGAGCTCATCAGAGCACTTTGTTACTTGTGTGTGTTGCTTTGTTCCTTCCTTTTAAACACGGCAACCTCCGCCTCTAGCAAGTTTGCAGAATGGAAACCAATTTCAGCCACGATGCCTTCGAGTGCTCCTGCAGCCAGGAAGAAATCTGTCCGGCAGACAAAGCTCACTGAGCACACAGCCCCGTATCCTCCCAGCCTGTGAAAACCCTAATTCCTACAACAATTTTATCTTTGTTCTGCGACAGCGTGCAGCCACCTGTAGTACTCAGCGGATGGACGGAATGCAGTCCGGTCACCCCATCTGAGAACACGAGCTGTAATACATCAGAGAGACACAGACCCCTTTGAGAGTTCTGCAGAAATCCTGCTGGATGTGCTGTGTGCTTGTATGTAAATGTGAGCGTGCATAAACATGCACACGTATATGCTGCCCATCACCACTATCTGTCATGCATCACAATTGCAGAAGGAGGTGATACAGAATAAAAAGTCCCCGACATCAATCCCTTTATACTGTCATTATCACTCCTTGGCAGCACCACTTATCACGAGTTGCACTGGAAGAACGTGCCACAGGTTTCCTCTCTCAAAGAAACGAATTGTGGGAAGAAAAGGTGTCAGAGTGGGGAGAAAAGTCATATTCCTCAAACAATAACTTCTACCACGGCAGCTTTGCTAGCTCCTCCTCCACAACAGGAAATTTCTGTAAAAGAATCCTGTGCTGCTGGAACAGAAAAATTGCAAAGCCTCATGTATGACACAGACTCCAGTCCTGACCAGGGATTAAAGAACAAAATAAGAAACCCAGTCCTGGCTCCTTAGCCAACCAAACACTAAAAACTTACACTGTGACAGAAATCTGTACACACTGAAGAGGTTTAAAACATACCAGTATGAAGTCAAAGAGAAGAACAACAATAAAACCCAGCAGAATACAAAGTCCAGGACTTCACTGCCTCACAGAGCATCCTGAAAGTTTGTCTTCATTCCGCAGGAAGAAAACCAGAGAGCCGCAAACGAGCAGAGGATGTATGAGGACTGAAAAGCCCTAAAACAAAAATGCAGTTGAGCTGGTTGATTTTATTATTCTATCCCTAAATGCTTAAATAATAAATAATTATTATTAAAGAAAAGCATACAGAAAGCACCTCCTGGTAAAGGACTATGCCAGAACTGTCCTTTAGGCGTGTTTCTCTTTCCACCTCCGAAAGGCTGTCTGGCATTTGACATAATAGGGAGGAAGAATTTTCTCCCCTGGCTAAGTCAATTACCTTTGCTGTATTTGTACAGTCTGTCAGAGCTGAATCTGCTGTCTTTTGGGGTCTGACACAAACTTGTACACCTCCTTGACAGATCAAACGGGTTTTAAAAGAAATTACCGTGCTTTGAAGGGAACTTCCCTGGCTACATTAACTCAAAAAGCTGCAAGACAGGAGGTGAGTGATTACTAAATTAGTAAAATACATTCTCATTTTAAAATACAGTACATCTTTGTACTTGTGCTCATTTTAACTTTTTAATGCAATCTGCCATTTCATTATGAAAATCCTTTAGTCTTTAAGCACTATCATAAACACCTGTATGAAGTCAAATAAGGTAATTTGAAATAATTTTCCCACTTTGTGATCTTGGAGTGCTTAATTTCTCAAATCACTGAGATACAAAATCTCATTACTGAGGAGAAATTAAAGAAATAGTGTGGCTTACTGCTTCAGCACAGTCACAAACAGGTGTACTTGTGTTTGCATGCAAATACACACACTGGATGTTACAACCAAGTTTGTTTTTAAGACAACATAACAATATCAGTGCTTTATGCAACATCATACAACACGATGTCGTTAGATTACAGAGCATACCAAACTTGGGCATTATTAAACCAGATGCCAGATCTCATCATATTCTGCTGCCACTGTAACTCTTGCTCAGACTTAGCTGCCATTAGCCCCAATTTAATGTCTGTGTTTGTCGTACATCAATGGATAGATCTCCAAATTAAAGGCAGAAGAGCACAGAAAAATAACACATACCATGTGCTTAATGCATTTCTTCAGTTAAAACATTAATGAATGCACAGCAGAATGGGAGGTAGTCAGGGGCTCTGTGGATCCCCATGTCTCAGCTCCAAAGCCCCAGAGATGAACAGAAAGAAAATGGTCACCAGGATTTTTCTGCAGTAAAAAGTGGTATTCTATCCACCAAAACCACTCTGACACTGATGAGAAAATGGGTTGAATACAGTCCCTTTACTAGCAGAAAGAAGGCAGTGATTTCTAGCAGGTTGGTCAAGCCAGCATAGTCCATCACATCTGACAGCTTTCTAACATGATTTAAGGGAAGAGAGCACAGGACCATACTGATTTCTCCCACCAGCAGGACAAGCTAAGGAGGTTTTCAAAGGTTTAAGTAATAGCTTGGCGCACAAATCCACTACACACTAATGGGATGTTGGCTCTCAATCCCATTAATGATGAAGGATTTTGTATACTATATCAGTTCTGCTAGCTGGAGCCATGGAGAAGGAAAACACACAGCAAAAGCAGAGCTGGCTCTCCCAGCCCACCTCTGTTATTCCGACACACTCTGGACATGCCTGTGCCCCACGTGGCTCTGGAAGCTGTCTCAAACGCAGCCCCCGCACTCCACCATGACTGCAGGTCTACACTATTGCACTGTAGCTCTGCAGAGGGATTAAATCTGTTTGTATGCAAATTCCAAATAAAAAATAATAACAGTAACAGTTATAACTGCTCTGTGGTGTTCTCCTCAATGAAGTAAGAAAAGATACACTAAGATTTCAATCAAAACGCTGTGGAGTCACCTTCCTGATATCACAATCTTTTCATATTGGAGTTCCTGTCCCTTAACTCCACTGGAGTGTAAAAGCTCCAACTACATTGAATGCACTGCTGCTGAGCATGTTCCACACTGACCTACGTGCTTGTTTAGCCAGCACTGCTCTCCGATTTCTTCCCCCCCAAGATCTAACACACCTCTCAGTCACTCAGCTTAACAAAAAGGAAAGATCAAGCTCACCTTTAGCTTTGTAACAAAAACACATCAGCTTTTCTTTCAAGTACTGTATTCAACGTTTTTTCATAGGTTCTATACCAAAATAGATCTAAGCACAACTTACACCAATAGATCACAAAAAAAATAAGCGTGAATGGGGATTCATCATCTGATGAGGTATTTTCCCTGCAGGGATCTCATCTTATCTCAGTGATACTCAACAGCTTTCATCTATTATTTGAAAAAAAATGTAAAAATCACTCCTTGTAAAGTGTGCAGCTGTCACAAAATCTGAGGGGGCCAAGAAAATAGATGAATTCTTCAGACCAGTCCACAGCACTTCCTAACACTGACTCCTTCCAACTAGAGCCACGTTAACAGCAAAGGTCATCCTAGGAACCACGAGCAATGGTCGCAAAAGACACAGCTGGACATGCACAATGAATTAATCCTGGAAACAACAGAGATAACAGTGGCCAACTTACAAAACCTGAGCTCCAGTTATTCCTGCAGCCTAGGAGGTAGGTACACACACAAATTAGAGCCAAGCATGGGATGGTAGTGGGAGAAAGATTTACATAATGATTGAAGACAAAATCCCACAGTATTTGGTGCTCAACTGCCTTTGAAAAAGTTGGCCCACCTGATTTAACAAAGGTTCTACAGTAATCTGTGACAGGAACACATCTGATCCCTCTCCCAGCACGGTCTGTGTACTCCTCTGCCATTGCTACTCTGCAAGTGCCCTTCCAAACAGCACGCACAGCCCCATGCACCAACACATCCTTTTATACTAACACATCTCCAACACCTTTCATCCTCTGGTCTTATTACCCTTACCTAGTATATGTTTTTCAAATCAAGTCAGAGCCTCAAGTTCATTAAAACCAGCAAGACAGACTCCTCATTCAATTAACCACCCCAGCAAATGTAAGCTTTGTCTATTCTGAGCTCCAATTGTTCTTCTGAATGTAGTCCTACAGTAAGCGTTAGCTCCTCTCTTCTGGGGCAAGACACCTACCTTAATCTGTGGCTGCTAGAACAGTTAATGCACTGACATGCCTACAGAAACACCTAATAACAACAGCAGTAGTGGCAAAGAGTTATTATTCTGGAAATGTAAAACGATATGCACATGTACATATAGGCACCTACACACATTTCTACATGTAAACTAATACCAGCAGGAATTACAGCTTTTCTCAGCACACAGAGCACGCTCCCAAGGCAGCTATTCTTGATGCCCTAAGGTCAGCTCTCTTCTTGTGGGAAATGATCAGTGCCACTGCAGTTTCGTCAGCACTCTGCAGAAGCAGAGCCTTTTGGGGAGCTCTCCTCCCTCCACTTTCCCCACCACGTGGTCACTGCTCCACTGGTAGCATCCAAACCTTTTGCCAGAGGAAAGACACAACTTTTGGAAACAGCTCATTAAGAGTAAAGATAATCAATGAATTTAGATGTGGGTTGGGAAAAGTGGAAAGAGAAGAACGTGAAAGGAATCCGGGAGTACACATTTATTTAGATGTTGTTTTCCTATTACTCCAAATTACTATTGTTTCTATTACTCCAAAAAAGCCTGCTAAATTTAGCACGTCTTGTGAACCTCTTGTGTTTAGCATGTTGGGTTGTTTTTTTTCTTTGCTCTGTTCTGCTGTGGTTTTTTTAAACATCAGAAGTATTTTACAGCCTCTCCTTTATTTGTATTTCTTGCTTTACATATTGTTTTTGCTTTCTTAAGGAAACTGGCAGCTCAAGTACTCTTCTAAAACCAAGTCACAAACATTTAGCAGTACTGCCATTTCAAACACCAGACTCAGCTGAAACTGCTGTGTGGCAAGGTTGTGCTGTTTCAGCTGCTGGAGCCCTCAGAAAGGGCAAAAAATGCTGATTAAAAACAAAAAGTCATGAATCAACCAAATTCTGGGGTTTGTTTCAACTAACCATCCTTCAGTACAGCATGCACTACTCTCTGAAAATACCAGTAGCCTCTGTTATCACCTCCACTCAGTCATTCCAGCTTACATGGTCCCCTCTACTGCAATTAGCACTTCCCTGTGCCTAACACCAACATTCCAAAACAGCTTTTCCAGTTTTGCAGATAATGAGCCAAAGCACCAGAGGGAAAGTCATAGGACAGCCTGTAAGACATGCAACTACCCTAGATTTTAGAGAAGTTTTGACCTTGGTAACCTTCTCAAGCTTACAAAGAACAATGCAGTGGTGAAATCAGCTCTCCAGAGGCCTGGTGCAGAACCTCCATTGTCACTGCCATTCCTGAGCAGTGCTGCTGAGCACATCTGAATTGAACAACTGCACCCCACCACCATACCTCACTGACATAAGAGGTGCACGCACACACGTGAGGAAAGTATGAAATACTACCTACATCTTCATAAATTAATCTTCATTCATGAACTATTTTTCTAAAGGGACAAAAATACTATTAAAAGACACTGCTTTTCTTTTTAGGAGCAGATTCTGATCTAAAAGTCTCAGCCTACAAAACCTGCTACCATTATACCACATGAGCACTTATCTGAGCAGATAGCTCCAGTCAGTTTTTCAACATCTCTGCCTTGAAACGTGGCTAAGACAACCTGCAGCAACAGCTCCCAGGAAAACACCACCCCTGCTAACCTGGCCAACTTCTTACCCCACTGAGCAGACATTTGGATGACTACCTCACTCAAAAGCCAAAAGATCAAGAAGGCTCCTATAGACTGGACTCTTCTTGGCAGAGTACCCTCATTCACAGTAGACTTGACAGCAAACTCCTGTATTGTACTTTCACCTTCTCAACAATACTTCTGAGTTTGCTTCTCTTCTGGTGAGAAAAAAGCAGGATGCACCTACCTCATGGACTAAGAAAAAATCATGGCAAGATTTTCTTTCCTCATTTCAGATTGTTCACAGACTCAGTGTCTGTAGGGCTTTTCATTCCAAAATTAACTGTGCACCGAAGGGTCTGGAACAGCAAAGCCTTTCCGCTTCCAAGTTTTGAGATGGCCTCAGAGCACTGCCCTCCTCTCTCATTTTTTGAATATTTTTTGACAATTAACAGAATCAATGACCACAGAGCAAAGAAGTCTGCCCAATCGATCAAGGCCTAAATGAGAAAAGAGGAGGAGGAGAGAGGGAAGCTTCTAACGACAGGAAGGGGAGAAGTAGTGCAGATTTATTTTGGCTTTATTCATGAGCATTTCCTCATGACTTCTGGAAGAGTATCAGGAAATAAAGATAGCAGCCAGCAGTCACCTCTGAATCTTTTTTTCTTTTTAAGGGAGAACTAAAACACAGCGGTAGCAAAAAAGAGGAAATGCAAATATTTTATTCAAGACAGATGCTACCCCAGCATGCAAAGTTGGCATAAAACCAACGCATGGAGGCTCTCTGGGAAATCCTCACTAAATACTATAAACACGAATACACTAATATCCCAGTCTTTTTCCAAAGGTGATACAAAAATTATAATGTAGATTGACACAAGAGATCAATAAGATTCCCAAGAGTGGAGTGGGGAGTGAAAAGATGGAGAAACTTATCTCTTACCTTGAATCCCGACCAGTGTCAACAGACTGCAGAGAAGAGACACTGCCCTAGAGCCAGGACCACGGCTCCTTTTCTGCCCTTTCAGAAAGGCTCACCAGCCATTTTAAAATGAGAAAGCAGAGGTGCCTGGAGTCATGCTGAAGGGACTACAGCCATCAATACCCAAGACATGAGACTGCCTCTTTACACCATTTCTCACCCAATGGTTTACGTTGGCAGGACCTTCAAGTCCATCTGGCCTAACCCCTGCTCCAGCAGGACCACCCAGAGCAGGGTACCCACATCCACGTACAGGCAGCTTTAGCATCAGACCATCAGGAAAGCCCCACTTCTTCTGACTCCTCAGCACAGGTACATGCCTTGCTACCAGCCAGCCTCTCTCCCTGCTATGAGCATTTCCCAGTTCCCTACCCACCCTGCTTCCTCTGGAAAAGTAACTGCCCCTTCTCCCTAGCACATCCTCAGCAAAGCTACCTTGCCTATGTATCTGCACTTGGGAAGTTGAAGAGGTATCAGGAGGCAAGGAGCAAGGGATGAGCCATCCCTCCCTGCCTATCTGACACCATAATGCCCATGGCCATGACTATTCAGGAAGCTGTCACCAACAGCAGCTTGATCTGGCTGCCCTTTAGGTAGCTGACAAATCCTAGTTAGCTGTCCTATGCCTCTCAAACAGCAGCATATTGTCAGCAACTACCTGCAAGGGCAGAGGAGAAGGGAAGAACAGAGTATTTAAACCCACCAGAAGGCAGTCCCTCGTGTTACACACAGGAGTAACAGCCAGACAGCAGCCACCACCTGGTACCTCTGGAAGGCATTTAAAGCAGAGGGAACATGCTCACCTGGCTTAGAGAAAACACTGCTGTTCCATCAGGACAGCAGCAGCCTGGATTCCTAGCAAAAAAGCTGTACTGACAAATCTGTATGGACGGGTCATGACGAAGAATGACTAAAATTGACTTTTTTTTTTTTAAAACAGAAATATTTAAGATACTGAAGAACACAATCCCTCTCAGTGCAAAAGAAACCAAGCACGTACCATGCACATTATGTCAACTTAAATAATAAATCTAACCTGCTAATATTTTCAACACCATACCTGGTTCTCATACACTTTTGAATTACTCCAATGCTATTTTTAAGCAAATCCTTTCAGTGAAGAGAATATCAATGTATCAAAACTATTTAAAACAAACGAGCTTCCTCTTTTGTAAAGCAATCACTCCAAGTGCTGAAAAGGTTTCCAAGGCACCCTCCACTTCCAAACGACAAATATCAGCTGGATTTAAAACAAACAAACTGAAAAACCCAAATGAGTGGCGTTTGACTCAAGGAAAAACATTAAATATTTTCAAGCAGAGAAACTGAAAAACTTATTCTTAAAGAAAAAACAAGTACGCACACCTGCTGCTCTATCAATCCAAGCAGGAAACCATTTCACTGCTGCATCATAAGTACAAGAAAAGTGCTTATTAAAACATTAATCACAGTCCATTATATTCTGACTCCATGCCAGAAGTTCCCATTACATCACTGAAAATATCTATTAACCAAAACCTGATTCTGACAAGTTACAGAAGTGTCGTGTTTAGGATTTAGTAATGTAAAAGTCAGTTTTAAAAGAACAGTTACACAATTGATTTTGCAGTGGCAAGCATGTATAATTAATTGTTTTTGTGACATTTATTACTGCAATGGAGTTGATTTAACTGGTGTTTCTACTGTAAAATTATTCCAAAATTATTTCAAACTTCATCTACTTTTATTAAACACATTTATTGTGAACGTATGAAATACCTGGGGCTGGCTAAACAATTTTAAAATGTGCTGGATACACTAGTACATGTAGAACTGTATTGTCTTGTGTAAATATGGGCCTTGTTTAGAACTACGTCTCACAGGAAATTATGCCAAATGAAAACCATCTCCCCTTCTCCTCTCCCACTGGAAAGGATTTATGTTTTTACGTTTAATACCAGTTAGGTAAAGAAACAAAAATATGGTGGTGTTACCTTCAAGCCTGAGCAATAGTTCATCTGTGAAGTATGATTATGTTCAAACCACTGCTTCATTATTAGAAACATGGCCTAACTTGAATGCCTCGGTTTTGAAGAATGAGAAGTGAACAACTCAGCTCTTTCTGGAAGCCTGACACTGCATGGTTTGTTTACCTAGAACAGATCTCAACTTACTGTGACCAAAACTTCAAAAAACAAAATCAAGAAAATCAGCTCCTAAATGTGTATATATAAACTCCAGCCAACCAGCTTAATTGCAGGTACTTTCCTCAACCCACTGTCAGCAGCCCCACCAAGAAAAAAAAGCCACAGAGCATGACCCTAACCCTAGAGAGAAAAAGAAAAGGCTCATTTTCAAAAATGCTGAGTTAAGAAGCAATCCTGTAGCTGTATGTTTTGTACCACCAGTCTTCAGAAGACTTCTGTGTGCCCACGGTTCAAGACTCAACCTTCCTGGCCATGTTATGGAGTCTACTGGGCAGGGCAAATCACTGCAGCCACACCATGAGCCCACCTTGGCATCACCACTGAGCTTTCTGGGTTACACAGCATACGAGTGGGTGTCAGGTAACCCAGTAACATTCCATTCATGGAACACAGAGGCTGATTTGACCAGATTCTGTGATTTGAAATAAAAGCAGCAGATGCTTGTAAAAGACAAATATTTTGAGTTCCCATTGATTGTATCCCCGTGCTGTGAACACAGGCATTTAAGAGACTCTGAATGCAAAGCACCTCATATCATTAGCATCCATGATGAATCAGAGGTATCTGAAACACAAAGCTAAGAACAGCTGTGAGCTTCTTGGTTGGCTGCTGGTTTTTCAAGCCTTGGACTCCTCTTCTGCCCCTTGCCCCAACACAGAAGTCTCTAAATAAAATATACATCCAAGCTAATAACCTTTTACCTGTCGTGGGACAGCTTCCAATTCCAAAGAGTTTCAGTTTTCCCTCTCCTTTCCTTATCAGAAGGGTCATAAGCACCACAACTCATGCAGCCTGACTTCCAACAGTTTTGCTCCTGCGGGTGCTTGCAAGCTCTGACTGAAGCTGTCCTTCAGCAGGCAGGACATCTATGGGGTGTCTCACTGCCATGCAACTTCTTGGATGTCCAATGGTTCTAAGCTCACCATGCAGCATTTTTGTCAGTAGATGCACTTTTAGGGTCACACCCCCCCCATCCAACACCTCTTTTCATGCAGCAGCTTGGGGCCTAGTTACACTTGAAATTTCTGCTGTTACATTCACTGAAACAGATGCAAAAACTGCTGTAACTGAGGGAGATACAAACTAAGCCCCCCAGTTTGTACGAGTCTGTAGGACTTGCATTTAGCTTTTTTTTCAAAGGAAACCAGAAAAAAATTTGAGGAAAGCATACATTCAACAACATTAACTCTCAGTGAAGTTCTCCTGTTCCACTTACCCAAAGTGTTCCTCCACTGTGATCTAACCTGGGGGTCACCAGGGTCATTTTTAATAAGGAAACAGAGATTACAATCCCAACCCTTAAAATTCTTGCCTTCCATCGTATCAAATGTGAAATGTCATTGACACAGAATCAGCTTAATGAACGAGATTACAGACCTTTTGGGAAGTGGCATCCTCCCTGGGGAGAGACTCTTCACTCCAACTTCTTTGTGCCCTTCAGACAAACTTTAAACACTGCTGACTAGTGATCACCATGAGAAACACAACTCCTCAAGAACAGTGTTGGAACACAGCTATCTGTAGCAGGGTTAAAGAAGAATCACAAGCAACAGCTTGAAATGCTGCCTGAATCTTAATGCACCTCTCCCTTGTGTTTCTTTCAGGAAACTTGTAATTAAATCACCTTTTCAGTCATTTGATACTTGAGCAAACAATTTTAGTTTGGAAGACTGCATGACAACTATGTTTATCAGCATTAGAGTCAAGAAAATACATAATTTCTGGATTTATTTTCCTCTTTTGGGGTTTTTGTTTCCTGCCTCTCTTAGTAATTTTTATTATATACTGCCCATCCCTCTTAAAACAACAGTGTTGAAGGGCCTAGGAAGATTCCCTCTTCTGCTTTTCAGACATTCTTCTTGCATTTTTACTACTCAGTGGATTTTTATAAATGCCTTAGAGAGCAAATTCAAAACAGGATGCTCCTCACCTTTATGCTTCAACTACATCTGAGGCTAAATAATTAATGTAGGAGATAAGTCTATTCAAACAGGTCCTTCAGAAAGCCATAGCAGTGTTTGCTGAGGATCCCCCAGAATGACTCCTTGCCATGACATCCCTCTGTCATTATTTATGACGGAGTACAAAGCAAGAGTAATTCCCAGATGTTGATGAAGCAGAGTGGTTCTTCCCTCACTCTTAAGCAAGCTATTGAGCCTTGCCCTCCCATACTCTCCATCCATTACTCGAATGACTTTGCTCTTCTTGCTCCTTGTCACTAAGGTATTCCTTTTGCAGTTTATCATTAGTCTTCAAGAAAGCAAGCTGTGGCTCTGTCCTGGAAAGAGCTACATAAGCTGAGGGCACTGAGGCTCTCCCTGTTGCAGGAAAGATCACTCTTGCCCATGCAAAACATACCATTTTTCTTGTGGTAACTTGCACAGTTCCCAATACATCTGGATTAGGAGTCAGAGAAAGGACTGAGAAAGGCAATGTAATCGAGTGCAGGAGAAATACAGAAGGAAAAACCAAGTACAGATAAACACTGAGCACAAAAAATACTGACCTCAAACTTACCACAGTTTCAGAGACGCAATGAAAGAGATAAAAATAACTTCCACAAAAAAAATATTTCTCTAAGCAGATGGGGAACAAGTAAGGAATGAAGTCTGTGGATATCTAAGTCACCGGAGAACCACATAAAGTGATAACAATGGGGGGGATGAAGGGAAGGATGAAAGCAGCAAAGGGCTTTCACAGAAGGACTAGTATAGATCACAGACCATCAGGTATGTAAAAAGCTGGCAGCAAAAAGGCTTTGGTTTGGTGAAGCACAGAAGAGTGCAGAAAACAGTGCGTTTGGCCCACAGATCTACAGGATGCCTTCTGTCACACCACAATCCTTCATCACTCAGTTCTGCCTGATGCTGCTCCAGCTGCCTACTTAGCAGCACTGCCTCTACACCTGCAGAGAGGGTTCAGAGTTTGCCTCCTACCAGTTACCAGCAATAAAAGCAGTGCTACCATCCTGATTTTTGAAGCAATTTAAAATATTTACTAGGTAACTGTAGCACAGTTTACCAGACAGTTAGTTCTTCGTTCCATATGTTAAGGTTCTGATTTATTATTTTTTATATTACATGTATTTTAATAAACAGCATGGTTTAGTGTTCTGCAAGCCCACACTACAAAAAGACTGTTCTGGAATAAATGGTATAATTACATTTCCTACAGCGACCTTGTAATCTCTCGAGTATTTATTCTAGACTAAACAGCCTTACTCAGCTGCCCTGTGTCTGATTGTCGATGAAAGAAGCTTGTTTGACAACTGCTTCGAGCAGAAACATATTTTTTCCATGATTGCATGAAAAAGTAAAAAAAAAAAACATTACCAGACCCATACTCTGAGCACAGAGACTCGTGTTAGATCGATGAGTTAATATTGAACCCACACGCCAACAAAAACAATTACCATGGACATTCTGCTGTCATGGCCAGCTTTTGAGGTTAATTCAGTGGTACATACACAGTTATGGCCAACTTTATATTTAAGAAACAACACGGTGTATGCGGGCTTCCTCCTTTGTTTCTTTATATATTTTCCACATTCTCTGCTTTTATAACCCTCCCGAGACCTTTCACAGTTGCAGAACCCACACTATACCCACAGGTGGGAGGACAGGAAGTAAAACTCTGTTTCATAAGCAGTCCAATTCTAATATATTCAATTGTTAATGACCCTGACAGAAGAGCTCCATGCAAAACGCCGTACACTACAGGGTGTCGTTTGAAGCGTTCATAGATATTTTTGCCAGAAAGCTGATTTCTTAAACAGTAAGATTTCAGACTCACCATAGGCTGTGCTCCTTAAACCGATTTCTATTTGATTGGAAAAAAATAAAATTAAAAAAAAAAATCAGTGCTAAACTACCTCCCATTAATTTTGCATCGTTTCAGAACCTTACTGCAAAAATCTGCAGTATGCTAAACCAATGTAAGGTAGCTTCCACACCAAGCCAAATAGATAGTTTACACACAGGTCCAATTCCTTGTCCCAGCCCCTCCTGAAAAGCAGCACTTTTGACCATATTCATTATTGAAAAAAATGTACCCACAGATGGCTAACACCATTACTCATAAGTTTTCATTCAATTATTTGTGGTACAACAAACAATTCACTTTTACAGGCTGTATGCAAAAGGAATTGTGTCAGTAAAACAATAATCACTTCTCACCTGCCAGTTCTCATTCATTAAGTGTCTGACTCAAAGCACCTCGAAGCCAACAGAAACCTTTCTGCTGACTTCAGAAAACAGAGGCTGAGGCCCTGCAACAAGAAGCACTGGGAAATTCAGACCACAGGCTTTGACAGCCAGGAGAACTCCTGCAAGAACAAGTGCAGCACTCTCAGTACCCCCAAAGCAAGACAAGTTCTCCCTGCTCTTACCCAATCTTTTCATTCTGACTGCTGAGCTTAGTGAGAACCTGTTTTCTGTTCAAAGGAGTGGAACGGATTCAGTGTTAAAAACCAATGGATCAAGACAGATCAAACAAGCCCTCCATTTGTGGCTTCTCAAGCAATATCTGCATACTCCAATCACAAAAGCAAGCAGATGTGAAAAATCACCTGCTGCAACTTTTAAAGCTTAGTGGTTCTGTCACCCATTCAAAATCAATTCTGTTATTTTCCTGTCTTGAACGCAACGTGGAAACTGACAGGGTTTTATCAAAACTAATCCAGCCAAAGACCTGACCAGCACCGGCTGGAGAACAGTTTGGAGAGCATCCTTACTATTGCCTCATTTAACAAAAATAAAAATAAAACAGCACTATTGTGATTGACAGCAGAGAAGTTAAACTAGTCATCTCTAGATTAAGTGCCAGAACTCCACATGTGTTTCACATTACACTGCAACACTGTACAACAAAGAAATATGCAGAAATTTTCCACTTGAAATGAAGGCTAAAAATTAAATGCTAACAAAGTTGTAACAGATACGAAATCCAGCCCACCCATCATAACTCAAGATTTAAAACGACTGAGATGCTGCACACTAAGGAAAAAAAGGAACAAATCAATCCTGTTGCTCATTACACAAAGCACAGTGGCTAGCAAACTCAATTTCTACAAGCAGATATAAGTACTCGGGATGCATCTCTGTGGACCAAGTTAAGAAGGCAAACACTTTTACTTTAAACAGAGCACGTGGTTTGTTTACAAGATCTGCAAAAAAGTTCCCTGTAGAGGTTGATGATTTTGAAGTTGAGTGCCAGCTGAAATCATATATTTAATCATATCTGTAAATTACCTCTATACTGTGAGCATGGCATCAATGGGACTGGTGCTGTGCCACCGTAAGAGCTATTCTGGATTACAAGAGACTGTTCTTAAACTCTGACACATAATATTCTTCATCCAAAATGCAAATTGCAGAAGGTTTTTTAATGTACAGTAAGTTTGTAAGTAGCTTGTGCATGGCACTTCCACAGCTGTAACTACTTGGTAAAGCAGCTCCTGTGAGCCCTACGGACCATCCAAAGAATGAATTTACATTTTTAAGGACCTCAAACAAACATCATTTTCATCCTTGCATTATTATTATTCTTTAAAATCAAAACTATACAACGAGCATATTTAAATCAACACAGCTCTTCACATGTTAAAGGGAACTAATTTCCACCCTCATCCTATTTCACTCCTTCACTACTTGGCGTGACAGATTGTTTTATTTTTCATTTCTTCTGTTTTGCAGAAAGAAAAATTCTATCCATTCCAGATCTCTAACCACATAGACAAATTCAGTGTGCTCAGCTAAAGCATTAGCAAAAAATTAAAAAGAAAATTAAATTTAAAACCAAAAAAAAAACAAAAACAGACAGACCTTTTTGGCTCCTCCTAGCAGACCCAGAGGTAAAGCAATGGCAGCGAGCGCCCTAGCATTAGGGTACTCCTGCCCTCTCAGCCACGCTTTCTCCTTCCCCTGAAAGCCACAGTAGGTCAAACCACCCTGCAGTGACTTAGGCAGTTCAACAGATTTGGACTGATTTGAACCAGAAGATGATATTCTGCACTTCAGACTAATTACACCAACCCAGATGGTTCTCAGAAACGGATGATGCAGTCGCTGGATGCTCTGTTCCTAGTGTGTCATCCCAAGTCAACTCCCAGAAACAAAACTGACAGAAGCCCATTTGCATCAGGAAGAAACGGAGACATATTGACTCCCAAATATGATATTGGAAAAGAAAAATTGAATGAGCATATTTTCAAAGGAAACAAAACTGATCTCTGAAACCACACCAGGTAAAGAAGGAGAAGTAAAATTTGAGAAGGGTGAGATGATGGTGGCCAATGTGGTAATTTTTTTTAAACAAGAAAATTTAAAATTGACAAAATACACGGAGGACAAGTTTTGGCATTGAAATGCCACACAGAGAGCAAATCTCAAGGCAGCTGCCAGTCATGTCAGTATCTCAGCACCCACTACCAAGCTGTCCTTTGCTGATGGCTCCCTCAAGTCTTTGGTACTCTGAAGGTGCACTCGGTCAAAGGCTCACTGGATGGAGCCAAACTAGATGCAGCAGGTCTGAAAAATGAAGAAGTTCCCTGTTTCTACTGAATTGGTAAGCCCAGAACTGGAAACAGTACTCCAGATGTGATGCTGTGGTCCTGTGTGGCTTCACCAGGGCAATAATGGAGAAGCAGAACCTCCCTCGACCTCCTGGCTATGCTCTATGTAATGTACGCCAGGCTACCACTGGCCTCCTTGGTCACAAGGGCACACTGCTTGCTCATGGCCAACCTGTTGTCCACCAGGACACTGAGGTCCTTCTCAGCAGAGCTCCCTTCCAGTAAGTCAGCCCCCAACCTGACTGCAATTGTTCCTCCCCAGGTGAGGGACCCTAAACCTGTCTCTGTTGAACATACAGGCAAGTCTTCTCTGCTTATTCCTTCCAAGCCACGCTATGCACATGGAGCATTCTCTGTCACCAAGATCAAATCATCTCCATCTGGACACAGCACATTCAGAGGGATTCATGGAAAAATCACAGGACTTCCCTGCAGCAGTCCCACAGCCATGGAGTCAAGGGCACCTCCATCAGAGGGCTTCGAGAAAGTTTCTTTCAGTTCCTCTGTCTTAAATGCTGTCTACAAGTTTGTGTAATACATAGTGCTCCTAGAAAGTCATGTTTTTCAGGATTCTTGCTTATATTTCGTTCAGCATCTTGTATGAAAAAAAGTGATTTGGAGTGGGGACAGGACACATGAAAGACACAAAATCCTACACTTAGTACAAGTCCTTTGTATGGGAAAATGCATATATATTTCTTCATTACTGTCAAATCACCAATGTAACAGCAAAAACAAACAAAAAAACAACAATGCATCATATGGATGTTAATGCTTTCCTACAGTTAACAAAATTAAAGAAGATTTACAGCCTCAAAACTAAAAACAGATTTCTAAAATCCATTTGGGACATAATTCTGTTATTTGCAAAATAACTAAGTCCACACAGAAGAGCAGTGGGATGATGCAGAAACAAGGTTATGGACTGTACTGGGTTTTGTTGGACTTTTTGTTAGTCTAATGAGCAAAGATTACAGGTCAACTTTAAAAACTATTTTATTTTTTTTTAATTAGAAAAGGTGCCCAGCAAATGTTCTGAATGATCCCTTCACGATTCATCCTTTTTCCAGTTTTGCTGGAAATTTCCTTGACAGCTTTCTCCTTCATTGCAGTAGCAATGAAGAAGAAGAAAAAATAAAGAAGAAGAAATAAAGAAGAAAAAGCAATGACTATGTTGAAAACTGAAGTCCTGCAGAACATAAAAGGTTAAGATCTGAATACTTAAAACACTCATCCTGTTGGGCGTTCTGAAGATAAATTAAAAAAATAATAACAATTAATTATGTTAACAGAAGTGAACTCAAACTCTCCAGATTGGCAGTGTCTTTGCAGTAATTCTGGCTCCAGAGACTCAGATGATAAGAGCCTGCACATTTGAGGGAACTATTTAGCAGCAATAAATGGCCAAACTTTAATCTGCAAAACTGTTAACGGGAACAACAAATGTTGCTATCCATGAGTAACAACAGCACAGTCAAACTGAGCAAATACTCACAGATTTACTTTTTTCCCTCACAGAATGATAACAGAAATGGGCCAAAAATGAAGGAATAAAAACCAGAAATACTTTTAGATTGAACCTGTCTTTATGCGAGTCTGAATTAAGAAGAAACAACAGATCTTTAGCAGGAATGGATAACATCATGCCCAGCAATTCTGCTTCACTGAGGCAGCTGCAAACAGCTGCCTGAAGGAAAAAAACACAACAAAACTGGGATCAAAGCAGACTAGTTAAGCATTCACCATCCACAGGAAATGCACATGAGTTCATATAAACACAGAAACAAAAATACATAAATGAACAGCCTTGCATGGCTTAAGGTATTTCAGATACCCAGAGGTATAGGGTTAGACATTTATATGGGATGGAAGCAGAGAGCAGAGTTCCTGCCAGACCTGGATGCCAGCACTCACCTTACAGGGTACATGCAAAGGGATGGAGACTGGGAACCCTCCTAGTACACGTAATCCCCTCCCCCCAAGCATTTCCATTTGTGATAAGGCTTAGGGCTGAGAGGGCCCCAAGGCTCCCATCACACCGGAGGTCCCTCACAGCTGTGCTCCATCCAAACAGGTGGTGAAGGTTGAATCTGGCTCTGCCCAAGTTTAAACTGTTAATTAATATTTGTTCTCAGAAGCTTGGGAACAGATAATAAAAGTTACAGCCTCCACAAGGATAGAAACAGGAAAAATGGAGACAACCTCAACTCCAGACAGCCTTGACTTTTCTAAAATCATCATTACTTTGCATATTTGTTTTAAAAAGTCAGCCCATCTCTATCATCTTCTGGGTGAAATGAAATTCCGCCTGAGCCACTGAACGAGATGGAATTCCTGTTTGGATTTCAGTGTCCTCTGAATCTGCATACTGAAGTGCTTCAGCTTTCTTCAGTCCTTTCTGGCTTTGGTTTTCCCATAAGTATTATGGCAAATAACTTTTTTATTTCTTAAATACTTTCTCGCCTTGCTAATCTCACATTCACTCTGCCACATCATTTTCCAGATGCTCTAAGTGCCCGTGACCTTGGAAGTCAGAACACAACCAGTTTGGGGACACTGCCTGTCCTCGCAGCTACACATTTCCAGGTGGTATTTCAGCCACGAACACTTCTTCGCAGGGCAGACACGTCACTGTTGGCCTTCCCAGCATCCATTACCCAGACACAGCGGGCTCCCAAACTCGCTTCCAAACATGGCTGCACACCACAATGCTGCCAAGCTGCTGGACCAGCCCTGCATTATACTTTCTGACATAGTTAAGCTCTGTGCTTCATTTCTCACAAACGCAGTTTGAGTGCAGACAGCAGTCGACAAGTAAATCTACCCCTTTTCCATGGCAAAAGGCCCAACTTTAATATTTTTACTGGCTTACAGCTGGGTAAATTAAGCCCCAGAATTTTATTTATTTCTTTTTTAATACCGTGCAACTGAAAATGAACAGCTACTTCACTGCGACTGCCAAGGACAACCTTAAAAACACTAATGTAATCCAGTCCAGCTCTCAATAGATCTATAAAGGCTTGAAGACCAAAAATTTTAGCTTATCCACCCAAACAAAATGTTGGTTGGTCGGTAAGGAAGTCTAATATTTCATTAAGATCCTTTAAATATATATGAGCCTACGTGCTGGCAAAGTGAAGATAGCAGCCATCTCAGCTTTAACACTGTGAAATGGGAATTGAGATTTGCTGTGTTACTTACCCCAGTCTTCCCAAACTTTCAAGCTCTGGAACTGGTGGTCCATATGTCTCCACTTCCAGAGGCTGATACTCATACAAAGTTTCCTCTAGCTTTTGGACGGGAGATAATGAAATATGCTGACCCTGTTAAAAAAAAAAAGATAAATCCATGTCTGTAAAGCAGGTCAAACTTTTATTTACACTTTCATTAAATGTATTACAAGAACAAGTGTGCAACATGAAGCTGGTCTGGGCAAAGACCATCCCCAGTAGGGACAGACTGCCTACAGCATCACTCATTTCTTCACCATTTAAACTTTTTATTGTGACCTACAGTTTGGAACTCATGTTTCACTACCTGGAGCTGTTTGGACAAGATAGGAAGGAAAGGATAAAGTTTTATTGCAGGCAAACTTACCGTTAGAGAGAGCAGCTGCCTCCACAGTCACTAGTAAAATTACCAGTAGGTAAAAAAAAATTCATTTATCAGAAGTAATATCAAACAAATGTCTCTGAGCAAGCCTATTAGATTCTGTAATCAATGATTTCCTGAAAGCCTTAATTAGAAAGGGAAGCCTCTTTCATTTCTCTCTGCAGGCTTTGTAAGCTACAATACATAATGGCTCTCCAGATAAGACTTTTACAGTGCAATACAATTAATTCATTCAGCAAATTCCCATTTGTTTCATAACCAAAAATACAGAAACACACAAGCATAAAATTTTAATTCCACATGGTACTTTTGCAAGCCCTTCAGAGCACTGAGAAACTGCTAGACTTTCTTTCCCCCACTCTCCAAGTCCCTATCACTCCAAGCTCTCACAAAACAGGAGACTTGTGGCTGCAAAGGAGGGGTCAGGAGGATACGAGATAGAGCCAAACTTAACAGATGTTGCTGCGTGACATTCTACACTGATTTGTTGATCTTTCACACAGTTTCAATTTTCTACTGTATTCTATGGTGCTCACAAAAATTAGCAGCGGCAGCAAAAAGAGAGCACTATGAACTCCCCCAGCATAGCCTGGCTTCCCCTACAGAAAGTGACCTTCACATCTGCAAAATGCAGGAATTTAGGAAAGGGGCAGTATTGTTCGTGTAGACATTTTGTCTGCCACAGGAGATCGGAAACTTTCCACAGTATAATGCCACGTATAACCCAGGCTCCACTGGTGATCACTTACTGAGCTTCATTTCCCTGGGGCTCCTCAAGATGCATCTACTCCCTCAACAGGGAACTAAAGATTATTCCTCATGTGGGACACTGGGTTAAAATTAACTAAACAGAGGGGAAAAAAAGTCAGTAGAAAGCGAAAGTTGCTAATTAAATTTGTGGTTGGGGACAATGACCTTCCTGAACGAGTAGCATGGATATTTTTGTTCAGACAGTTGCAAAAAATGGGTAAGAAAAATGAAGACGCAAGTCCTTGAAGTCCCATCATGGATCCAGGCTGAACTCCCTGGAAATAAAAGCAGCTCACGATTCCCACTGAAAAGGCTTTGTGTTTGTGATGGAAGCAGCAGCTCTGCCTTCCTCTGCACTGCTCATGGGACAGCAGGGGCTGCTGCTAACAGTGTGCCAGTGCCAGAAACACGACGTGGTGGAGAAACTTCTCAAGTCAGCCATCAGTCACTCCAGCATTCACAGTCACACCACATTTATTTCTGTGCTACAAGCTACTGCCACAGCATTAGAACCAGGCAAACACACAGTATAAAGAAGTAAGAAAAGGAAGGTTGAAAATTCAGCCTTAATATTGTTCTATGGTTTTTTTTTGAGATACAAATGCAGGGTCTCTTTTTACATAGCTAGAAGTTGTCCTTTTCCAATCAATTCAAGTTCATGAAAATAGTATACTCTGTAACTGTGCTGACGTGGGCAGATGACAACCATTGTAAGAAACAAATGTTTGAATGAGACATTTAATTATTTAACAATTGTTGCATCTCCAACCAAAGTGAATGGGAAATACATATCAACATTTACACGTGTACACCCTCATCTGGTGAGTGTCTGCACTCTTTCCAAACCCAGAGGAATTTTGTTCCAGCCATAGAAAAGAAAATTCAGTTTCAGGCAAAGATCAAAACCTCGATAAATATTTTTGGAAATTACTTGTGAGTGGAAAAAGGGAGCAGCTCAGATTGCAGGAGCCACATCTCTGGAGGGCATCACCAGAACAGCTGCTCGCTGTTCACAGAGTTGCCATCGGTGCATTCCTAACACTTTTCTAACAAGAGCAACTTCTGCTGACACTGGCCATGAGGCACAGGAAAGCTCCTGACAAATGGACTGGGCTCATCACAAGCCCCTTCCCTCACCATTCACATTGCTGCAGATGCCCATGCCATGTTTGGGAAATCCAGGTACGATAGGACGAAAATATTTCATCTGTCTTCCCCTGTGGGATTCCCAAGGTGCCAGAGGTCGCATGGGATCACAGAGGAGATCTGCTCTCACAGAGGTCAGCTGCTAAGCACAGGTGAGCTGCATCTGGACTCTGGGAGGGTGACTGGTCAGTGTGCCAACTGCAAGGCAGGCACTGGTCTGCGCACAAGGGGAAAGCCACGCAGCCATGCCAGGATCCTTTGGTGAAATGCATATTGCAAAAACAACACAGCAATCAATCCTTGCACTGCCAGCACGTTCCTCTGTGGTGCCCAAGGACTGGCACTGGCAGCTCAGGCAAAGTTCCTTTTGAACAGCATCCAATCCAGACTTACAGATTTCAGACATCCCGTCAGCGAGTTGCTCCAGTAGGCAATTACTCTCACCATTAAACACCAGCAGCTCATTTCTGCTTTATCAAGCACAGTCTCAAAGCGCTCTTTCTCTCCTTGGCCTTCCCCATTCACATCCCAGGCCAAGGTGTGAGTGTTAGGAAGCACCGTGTGCTTTGGCATGGCAAAGTGACTGCGGCTGTTTGGATCTGGCCAGCAGATCTGCACCCCAAGGAGATCGTGCAGCTGCGTGACACAGCTCATTTGTTTTCCTTTCCCAAAATCACAACTTGAGCTGATGGGCTTTGGCAACATGAATTAAATTCCACTTAGCAACAGGAAAAATACACAACTGCCTTTTGCAACCGCCCTATAGCTGCTTGGCCTTTAGGTATAGGCTTTTTCCTATAAACTGGATTTTCATCTTCCTTGATTAGGCAACAGGCTTGAGGGAAGCACAAGAGTCACAAGACACATTCCTGGATGAATCCTGGTCAAACCCCACAAGCACACCAGCTCTGCAGGTAGTGGACATTCAGGCAGCCTCCTGCTTGTGCAGCCCCACACAATCACATGGTGGTCCCAACACCAAGCGCAGCACACATCTGTGCAGATGGGCTACAAAAGTCAACAGTTTACCAACAAAAAACATCACCTTTTCTCTTTGCACTGATGTTGGGCTAAGGTGCATTTACAACAAACGCTGCTGAAGCTGAAAGGTTTGGTGTGGCTGATTCAGACAGCTAACATCCTTCTGACCAGCAGCACATCCCCCTGTTGTCTCTGTCCTGAGATGTCCCTTGCCATTTCACAAATGACTGTTATACTGTTGTGTAACTTCAGAGACATCACAAGAGACAGTAACTATTACTTAGGACTCAGACAGACTTTTACAGAACCCCAAACCATTTCACATCTATGAATGAGGTAAGACTTATAAATTTCCTGTATTCCACCTAGACAGCCAACCCTACCTCTTTCCAGCATTAGCAGACCTTTATTAGCAGGCTAAAGCCAAAATTAAGGCACGAGGTTCAAGATTCTGCTTTTGCATTACTTTCTCCTGACAAACCTAAGACTGACCATTGTGGTCATGGGTAAGTATTTCTAATTCCCTTTGGATGCTGTAATGTTTGTGTAAAGGAAACTGACAGCATCCAAATGGAGACAGAAAAGGCTTCCAAGAACACAGACAACAGATTTTCCTGCCTCTTCTCCCTCCCATCCTCTATCTTCATGGCATATAAGTCTTTCTCTGTGATTATTTTAGGCACTATAGCTGCCTACTACGTCTTGGAATGTATGGAACCTCCAAGTAAAAAAAAAATTAAAAAATCCACAGTGACCAAACACTGCTAATTAGAACTAAAGCAATTAGCTTATCCATATAAGATGGATATATAATATAAGATTGCACAGAAATGCATTTGTGAGCTACTGACTTTCCATTCACGTACTGTATGGTTTTAGATTGAACAAATAGAGGAGTGAATTGTGAGGGCATGTTAAATAAAGTTTTTGTGCTACAAATAAAAAGGACTGATCCACTTTGAGCTCTCTGAGATGCACTGGTTGAGATTTCCCACTTTAAATAGTAGTTTTTTTAAAAATGAGTCTTTTTCATTTCAGACTGTGATGCAATGTGGCATAACGAAAAACCAAACAATAACTAGCTCACAGATTATACACACAGATGCAAAGAGCTGCCTTTGCAGTGACAGGAAGTATATCTCAGAGAAAAACAGTAAAACCAAACAATGCCCTTCTAGGAAACGTCCCAGCTTGCTTCAATCTATGAGAGCATTAGAGCTAGTGTGCAGGGAGGCTTGGCAAATGCCAGGTGTGTCAGCACTTGCCTGCCAGCAGAAAGAGCTTCTTTTAGCACACTTAGCCCAGAAATCGCAGCTCAAGGTGCAGCATTCCCACTTCTTCCCATCCTCTCATCTCTCTCTGGTGCCAAAACTACACTGCCTTCCTGCACCTCCCTCCCTCTGTAGCAAAAGGAAAAACAAGCAGCAGCCTTCTCAGAAATCTGAAGTGCCAAGGAGGAGGAGAAAGCAGAATGACAACACCAGAAATGCACTGGTAGGGGAAAGAGGAGGAACACTTATGCCACAAAAACATCCCCAGGCAAGAGACAGAAGCCAGAGATTGGGGTCATTAAAACTTGCCCAGGCAATGCAAGCTTATGTACTAGAGGTGGCTGGACGAGATGGTGTGGCTAATCTTTTTGCTTTTTACATTTCCCTCTGCTTAGGAACGTCCCCAGGGCTGCTATCAGCACACTGCCAGAACACACCATGCACGCAGATAACAGGAGCAGCAGTATTTACATGCTGAGTCTCACTGGCTCAACTCACAGCAGTGCTGGGTTTGGGTGTGACTCTGCTGTGCTGGATTGCTCACGGCAAGTGGGGATGGATCTGCACAGCATGGGGGGGCTGGGATGTGACTGCTGCAGCACCTCCACAACACCAACTCGACTGGATGCGGTGCAGCAGAGCTCAGCCCAAACTCTTCCTGCTGCGCTGCACTTGAGCCTGTCATTGCCCAAATGCTTGCAAGTGAGTGGTAAAACAATACGTGCAACTCCTCCAGTTTTTCAGTACAAGCAGACTCAGAAAACTACTTCACTTTCAAACTCACGACAGATTCAGCTTTTGTGTATGTATTTTCATGTTAATAGAACCTCCTTCAGAACAACATTAACATAAACATCCTAAGCAGCGCAGTCAGAGCCAAGAGCTGGTTTTTCACTTTCCACCCTCCCCACTTTATTGACAAATCCATGTCAGCAATGCTAATGTGGCTTTCTGATTCTGATTAACTACCTTGTTTGACTACAGTAATACCCAGGAAAAGGAGAATGAAACTGATAGATTTGGAGGGCTCAGTTAATATTATTTTAACCTTTACCCTCCCTGTCTTCCACAGCTTTTTTAAATAAACACGAAAAATGTCAAACTAAAATGCATAATTCCATTCCCTAGCCTAGAATTCCTATACCAGTGAGGTTTTTCCAAGCACTCAAATATCTGAAACCAACTGTTTTTTCTTCTGCTTTCAAAAACCAACAATAAATTTAATTTATTTACACAATTGTGTGAAGTGCTAAGGGGATATCACAGTAGTGAAGCAGAAAGAGAACAAATGATCTGACACAGAAGCCATCAAAATCCATGCCATTTTTGCTACTGATCTCAAAATGAAAAATGTAACCATGCATGGCAGGACAAAGATAAAGGACCCACACCACACTTCCCTCAGGGGCCAATGACTTCAGATGCCTCTCACCAATAGGACTAGATTTAGACCAACCCCCCCTCCCCCACAGTAACATAATTTTGAATGCTAGAATGTACTTAAAAGCTGTGCTTTTTTTCCCCTCGCAAATGGCAGGAACACAGCAAGAGATAGACAGGACAGAAGAAGCTGCTACCAAAGACAGTCACACATGTGGTCAGTTACACTAAAACCTGTGTCTGGGAAGTTAACCACATAGTTGCATGCACTCAGCTATACTTGCCTCCAAGCTTTTCCTTACAACTTTCTGACATAAATGATTACTTGACCAGACTTATCTTTAAGCTCCTGCCAAAAAGCCACATTTCTCTAATCTCTTGGAAGAAAGTCCTCGTCCATTGCATAAGATGAAATGTAACTCTGGTTCCGTGCCAGTTTCAGATTTAGTGACTGCTCCTTAAAGAAAAGTCTTCTGCCCTTTTTTCCACCAGTGAGATGACGCTGCGTGTGCCACCAGCATCTCGCAGCAAGCTGCTGAAGCACAGCCATGACCCAGGGGATAGTCTGGATGCTTGTGGGACCAAGTCATGCACTCATTTTCAGCAGTGACTCTAGAGCCCTGGCAAGCTTTCCTCAAAATCTCTCACCGCTCAAAGGACAGCACTGTACACAAGACAGCACCGCTGCTGGAAGGAGAGGATTAAAACACAATGGCATTTTCATGCAGCTGGTGAGGCAGCAGGTCAGCACCCAGGTTTTCAGGGCTCATTACCCATTCTTGCTCAGCACTGTTCCCAGCCTGCTTCTCAGCTCCTCTGCACTCATTCTCCATTTAGTGCAATGCACCATGCTTATCATGGCACACCAGCATCTTCTTCCCACACCCCAGAGGCAAGCTTCACTGAGGGTGACTTGGTATCAATGTTCCGTTCAGTTTGCTATGCCGTTTCCCAGTGTGCTATGTCAGTATTGTAGCATTAGGCAGAATTAAGCAAACTTTTGTTGTATTTCTATCATCAGACTTCTGGAGCCCCCATCATTCTGATTTGGCTCTCAATGGGAGCATAAGCTCTGCAGTAGCCAGTCTGATTACAGAATTATAGGCCTTAATATAATAAGGTTTTAAATATCCCTATTAAGGGTCTAATTTTTCAAGGGATGTGAAACAGAAATCAGTCTGACAAATGCCACTTTGTGCATCATGACATATACCTTTTAGAGAAGAACAGGCACACAATGAGGATCAGAGCACAGCAATAGCTACGCATCACTCACCAGCCAGCAACAATTGCTTGAGCCTCAGTGCAGCTGAACTGGCTGCTGTTCATGGTGGGTTGCAGTGATGTTGAGTATTAATGATGATATGATGCCTCGATTAGGCAAGAAAATCATTTAGGACTGTAACTCTGTGCATTCCTGGAGAACAATGGAACTTGCAAAACATAGCTGCTTTATTGGTGGACACGACAGCAGATCCTGAACAACCATTTATCACTGTACCCATCGCCCGCTCCTTCCTGGGATCCTCTGCAGCAGCTTCCCCAACCACAAACATCCCCAGCTACACAATTTCATTCTTAAGGAATGCAGAGTCTGATGGATGATTTTTAAAGAGACACTGCTTAAAATAACACAACTGAACAGAAAGCTGACCTCAGTCTAGAGAAGATGAGAAACTCCATGTGTGAAAACCTGAGACGTATTCCCTGTTTCGCTGAGCATACAGCCTAGACCCAGATAAAGGTTGATAAAGATGCAGAACACCACAACCAGAATGGCTTGTGTCTGACTGATAAAGAAATAAAGTGGGATTCCTTGAATAGCTAGATTTTAAGGAGGGACTGCTAGTTGATAACTCTGGCAAAAGCAAGCATGGAAGTTTTTATAGCAGAGGGAACAAAAAAAGGAATAAAATATGAAAGGATAATGCAGGTAGATGGAAAGCATGTAAAGAATAGGAAAAACAGGAGAAGAAAAAGTTTGAATGAACAATCAGAAACAAGGAGGCACTCAGAGCAACTTAAGCACGAAACAGAAAAATGAAGAAAGCATCACCAGGCATCAGCAGTATATGGACACCTTCAAAATATTTATGTGCTGCATCTACTACAAATTTTAAATGAAAACTGAAACGTGTTAGCAACATATTTACAAATTACTGCTTTTAGAACAGAGTGGGAAGGAGGTTATTTCCAGCCCTTTTTCTCACTTGAGTGCAGAAACCGCTGCCAATGTAATACACAGTTCACACACTGCTTTGTAAATGCACATTAATTTTGACAAACTAAATGAAACACGCTCTGGAGCAGAAGCAACTGTGTTTTTCATAAATACTCACAAAATATACTCTTCTGTCCTTCTTGAGAGGTTTATGTTCTCTGCTTTAACCACCTGCACCGAAATGACACTTGCATCTGAACGACAGAGAAAGGACAGCTTTTCCAAGTGGAGGATACTTCCCGTGGCACTCGAATCTTAGCAGAACTGTGCATAGGATCCCCAGAACTTCACAGGACCAGCAGCTCTATTTTCAAGCTCTGGCTGCTCCTGGGAGCATTGCACAAGGAGTCCCTCTGTGTACTCAGTGACACAGCCCTGCATGTTCCTGTGGTTCCAGGGGCTGCAGCTTTGTAGCTCCTTGAAACACAACAACCAGAAACATCTAAAGCATCCCTAGAACAAGCAAAAAGGGATGGCTCCTGCTGTGAAAAATCTACAGTCTCATTTAGAGGAAAAGAGAAGCAGGCAGCAAAACAGCAATACAGTCACACGTTTATTTCATTTAGTCCTAGAAAAAGCCTATTTATCTATTGAAAAAATAAGGAGATGCCTCATCTGTTTTATCACATTCACTGGCTCCTTTGTGAGCCCCTTAGCTAAAACACTTGTAGTACTCAAACAAACAAAAAAAAACCCAAGTGTTGCCACAGATTCTGAAAGTGGAGACTGCTGTGAAAGCAACTGCAGCACAAACGTCACATTTCCAGCAAGTTACACAGAGGCTGCACGGGTATTTCTTGCCACAGGCTTGTAACAAGACAGTTCTGCCTTAAAAACAACACTTCCATTGTAGGAAGAATGATAAGCTCTGAAATAAGTACTGGATGAACCCACACCAGCAGGATGCCCTGGAATTAGGAGGGAAATCACTCAAACACAGCACATGCTGTGCGTGGTTCCTCCTTTCTTCTCGGAGAAGCACAACAAATGAGCTTTTTACTTACACCTCCAAGAAAAGGGAAGCTCCAAGAACAAGTATTAAAGCATTTGTTAATCAAAGGACTAAGCATATGAAAGTCAAAGAAACGAAAGCTTTCCTGTACGCTATTTCCATGCAGGAAAATAGGCACTGAGTTCTCCACAGATGATGCAAATGTCCCACTCTGGCTCGGGGCAGCTGCTGTTCTGAGAAGCAAACCAAAATGAGCTGATCATTTGAATTCCCTTAAAACTCAAAATATTGAGCCAAATAAAGCAAAGCAGAGCTTACAGCATGGTTTAAAAAGCCACGTCTAACATCTTGTATTTAAACTTTATAGTTTAACCTTACCTGTAAGATAGAAAAAAAAAAAAAATTCAAGCTCATTTTCTCCTCAGCTCTAAACTACCAAGTCCGAATCCCTACATAAGAAGTAATAAAAATAGTTTGGTTTCTGGTAGCAGTAACAAAAGTGAGGGTAAGATTAATTCTTACACTTTTATGGCAAACAATCTAAAGCAGATGTTTGAGAATAAAAGCGAGATGTCAAAGTAGTTAATAGGAGCATTTCAAAACCAAACACAAGACAACTTGCAGCTTTATACACTTATATAAGACACTAAATGGCCTCAGCCAGCTTCCACCTTTGGCCCTTCTCTATTCTATGGAGCTTCACAGTAATCAAAAATGTTATATTCAAGTCAAACACACTACAGATCCACATCTTCCTAAGGACAGTAACAGGACACAAGTGAGCTTTGCTAACTAGAGATCAACTGCTGAATCAGGACCTTTGTGGTTTGAATCACCAGGATCTCTGGAATAAAGCTCCTGTCTTTAAGGGATGGTATATATTTTAAAGGTATCTAAAAAAAGTTCAGACTCTATTTGCATTTCCTCTAGAATATTCAGTTTTAAGACAGAGTTCAAACTTCACGTTGTAAGGTCAAAAATCAACATCAGCATTCCTGAGAATCAGACTTCAAATATCTATTTGAAGTTATTCACATTTTCTTGTTTGCAAGTTCAAAGATTTGCCGATCATAAAGCAAACTTGAAGATATGAAATCTTCCAAGTACAAATTTCACAAAAGATAATGCGTGCACGCAGGAGAATTGGGTCCTTCTACATTTAATATGGCAAAAGTTTGTATAAGGTAACCATAAGCACACCCTTTTCAAATGAAACTAGCTTTTATTGTGAACACGAAAGACACTGTGTTAACTTAAAACACCATTCACTCAGATGTGCTTTCCAAAACGCCTTAAGCAGGATTATATTGATTTAAATAAAGTAAATTAGGCAAGTTTTTGCACTCAAGCTTCCCACACAAATAGGATTTGCCAAGCTCTTTGAGTTTAATCAGCAGCACAGTCACACAGGTACACAGGAGACTGACTAAGCACACGCACATGCACTTCTGGACTCACCAGCCAAGCTCATTTTTGGCCAGCTACGAAGAACTGCCTTCTGAGCTATCAGCCCAAATCTCCATCTACCTGGAAGCCATCCACCCAGCAAAACCGGGCTGCTGTGCATCTGCACTGCTGTTCCACTCCATTACACGAAACACTAACCCTTCCCGACCAGCATGGGGAAACTGATACTGTACCAGTGAAGTTAATGGGAGCAAATCAGAAAGCCTTGAGTACTGTGAATAATGATATTTTGTTGTGCTTCCTTTCCCAACAGCAGGCAGTTGGGGGGAGGGAGAAGGTATTATAAACCCTACCCTGCCCCAATTTCACCGCTCAAGAAGCTGCCAGAGGTTTTGTCTTTGTACAGAGCAGGATTTTGCTTTTTTATTTAAGACTCCAAGATCTGTCAAGAAAGGTAATATGTACGACTCTTGAAAATATTACAGGTAGCAATTCTGTACCAAAAAGCTTTAAAAAAAAATCACCACCAGCTTAACTAGCTTCGCCCTAACTCTGGGCATAAACCTTTTTCAATCAGTGCCAAACTGAAAGCCATGTTTTCGCCTTTGGCTTCACATTCATCTTGGGCCCCAGCTAAACCACAACACTGTGTCAAGCTTTCCCCATTTCCTTGTCACAGCCACCACTGCGTTGCTGAAACATCCACAGCTAGGACAGGGAGCTGGTACCTGGAGCATCGGAGTGATCTGCAAGGAAAACTGCTCACCCACGGAAGCTGTCTAATCCAAGACTCAGCTGTATGAGCAGCTACTGCAGCCAGCCCTGGGGCACGAGCAGGAGCTGGGAGTCACAGTGCCTGCATGCTGCTATCAAGACAAGGAAATCCAGACTTTCCTTCATCTTCCATATCTTAGATTTAAACCAATATTAAAAGGCAACTGTCCAGTGATACAAAGAGCACTCTAAGACATACAGCCAGCTGACTCACAGCAAACTAGCAGTTCATCCAGGATAACACATCACAGAATGTACCTACATTTGTTTCTATCAGAGGTTACAGGTTGCTTTCTACTATCATCTACGACATACCTGGTTGTGTATAGTGTACGTGCACGCTGCTTAGTCTAAAAAAAAGCAAGTCTCAGAAATTGAGAGCTGACTGTGGTGCTTGGACAGTACACTTTAAAAGGAGATGCCTTTTGTGCTCACTGGCCATTTCTGTCACAAAAGCATATGCACTGATACACAACTAATCAAACAATAATTACACAGTTCTTAACAAATGCTATCAGTGCACATTTTGCAACACTCTATAATGTCCCAATCCTGTGAGGATTTATACACAGGCTTCAGTCAAAGGCACTTCAAGCCAACAAATCTATTTGTGGTGAGGAAATTTCATCAGACACTTATTTGGGGTTTAGACACAGATGCTAAGTTGAATCAACATTACCAAAAATTACTCACTTTAGGCAAAAGAAGGCAAAAGAAGCAGTCCCATGCTGATCGCTTCGTCTGGATGGCAGCCTGCAAGTCCAGTCCAACAAAGCCCAGCAAGCCTAAACGTGACTGCGTAAACCGAGCCCATCTGTTCAGCTGCAATTAGCGATGGCAGGAAGCACAATGGTCTAGGAAGCAGGGACTTGCAGAAACAGGCCTCAAGAGAAGCAGCCGGCACCCTGACAGCCCTAATCCCCGCTCCGTGTCCCCTGACAGCCCATGCTCGCTGCCTGGGAGCAGCGTGGCTCACTCAGGCCATGCTGGGCCCATAGAGTACCACCAGCCATCAGCAGCCCTCAGGGCCAAGCACACAGCGAGGACGGAGTAACGGAGTTGAGAGTGAAGCCAGCATGAAGATATGCCTGCTTCGTTTTATAGCTTAAGGGCTTCTGGGTCACAGCCAGGATGATCCGCACCTTGTGTGACCAAGCTCCTCTTCCAGCTTTAGATCATCATTTTCACATGAGTACTGTCGTGATAAGGCTGGCTTGTCCACTAAGGCAGACTTGGAAAGCTCACAGTGAGATGAATTTTACCAAATTATTCAAGTTGCTCGAGTCATTTTTGAAGCAAACACCTACTTTTGAAATTGATTAAAACAGACGCTTAGCCATGCCTCTTTAACTGCAGGTGGGCAAGACAGTAATACAATGCAAGAGAGATTTTAAGAAGTAGGCAGGGCTTCCAAGTACCTTCTTAAGAGTAAGAGTTCATTACACAGAACATCTTAATTTTATTACCTGGGTCCCAATTCCGTGGTCTGCACAAATTGAGAAAACAGTCTCCTTAGGGATTATGCATAATTGGGTCCATTACTCAGACCAAGTGTATTGAGCATCATTAAGAAGCTAATTTACAGAGACAGTTTCCAAATTTCTCTGATTCTGTCTTTAAAACATTAAAAAGAAGACAGTAGACAGCTATAAATCATACAAACACACAGCCACAGTAATCCATACTATTTTAAGAAGTAGAGCAAAGAAGCAGCCTACTGTAATAGTCATTTAATTAACTGTATTTACTCCAGTGTCTTTTTTGAATAAATCATACCTCAGCGTTGGACGGTACGTTTAACATTTGTCTTCACAGTAAAAAATACAACAAAAACCAACAAAATGCAATGCAGACCAATCACAGTCCTCTGTAAACTGACATCTGGGGCATCAATACGTAATGCACCTAACTGCATCAAAACAACAGAAGAAAATCTGCTTTCTTTCACAAACCACTTCAGATTTATTTAATTTCAGCATTTGCTGAACTGCATGAACGGTTGTTTGATGCAATCAGTACAGTTCCATTTAAAGAATAACACATCACAGCACTCCTAAGTCTTTTTGGAAATACCTCTGCTGCCCAGAAGCAGTAGGCTTCCACCAGTTGCTGCTCCACGTGCTATTGCCAATCAGCTGCATTTGCTGTAGCGCATTCCAAATTTTACTAATTAATCTCTGCACTAAGCCCCACCAATGGCTGGTTGCCATTTGAAATGATCATCATCTTTTATTTAAAGACATAGCAGCCCCATGGTCAATCTCAGACCTTTCTTTAAAACAAGGTGCTCCCAGTTTCATGCAACTTGATCCCCTGCAATGATGAGTCGATTTTATTTCGTTTTTTTTAACTGAACAGAGAAAGCATCCTGATGCAATTGTTTACAGTTCAAGTGTTGATACCAAACATAGCAGCATCAAGAAAAAATCTAACATTTTCACCTAATTTCACAATCAGCTGAGGGCACGAGATGCAAAGTTCTGGAAGAGAAGACAATTCACTCTTGTAAATCTGGCTTTGAAGCCGTGTTTTAAGGACTCCAGCTTATTGCTACACTGCATATGAGCTTTTAAATATTGATTTCACACAGACCAATCGCTCACACCATTGTTATAGGCTGCTCTCATTCAGCAGTGCATGTGAGCTCCGTGACCTTCACAATGACCTCTACAAAAGCAGTTGTGCATTTTAGTGTGGTGTAAATCCTCACAGACAAGTCGAACCTGTTCTTTTTGGCATCCAGCCCTTCAGATGAATACTCTGCTGAGATTTATTATGAAAGGGGAATGAAGGGGCATTATTGCACAACAGCCATCCCTCTCATACAGAGAAGTTCTATCTTTTACAACTTCTAAAGGCTTTTAAATAAACAGATCTTCTTTATTACACAAATCATTCTTATTCTCAAAATTTTCTGCAGCTAAAATTCACTGTCATTTGCCAAAATGTAGACATGCCCAGAAAAAGCATGTGTGCAAAGGTGTTTTCTATTATCATTAATAAATAATATTCATACTTCCTGTTACTATACATAAGGGATTAGTGTTTCCTAGCACGCCACTCAGTTACAACACTGAAGTATTATTCCACACTGTAGCAACACACACCACCTTAAAAGGGGACATTAATTATTTCTGTAATGACACGAAGTTGCTGCAGGATATTAGACTGTCTCCATAGGAAATATGCTCCTATGGTACAATGATGAATGACAACAATTGCAGGTTTTAATTAGATTTCAGAAGAGTAGGAAAGCATTGACAAAGTTATTTTCCATGCTCAGCTTAAAACTTTGCAAGCCTGAATGCAAATAAAATAAAAGATTAATTGAATTTAAAATGTAAACTGTAAACATAAATCATGAAAGGGGCAGATTTTATAAATTCAACGAACCTGCTAGAACAGAATAGTAATCGTATTGTTCCCATTATCCATGCTCCTCTGCATTTCCTAATTGATTTTTCAACAAAACTTGTCCTGTTAGGGAAGACAGTGAAACCAAAACAAAAACCACTCAAAACAGCATTGATACTCCATTCCAAAAACTCATGTTCAAACTAGCTTCATCTGATAGTCTCTTGGAATCAGCTTGAAGTATTTTGATTGAAACAAACACTCTTATCTAAATCTCTGAATTCCCCTAAAAAGATCCTCTCCCCCACAATGGGAGCAGCCACAGACAAGTGACAATGCATGTACACTTGGCAGTTGTCTGTTCAGTCTGAGCCCATGTCCCTCTCCTTGTCTCACATCCACTAAGCCCACAGGCTATCAGGTGTGGCCTTCCTAAAGACTTAGCTGGCCTTTCCTTAGCTTTCTTCCTCCTCCTTTTCCATCAGCAAAATCAAACACAATGTGCAACTGAAAATTTCCCAACACAGGGGAAAAAAGGGCTATCATCCCATCTTTCCCAAGTTCATATTGCACTTCCATAGCATCAGAGCTGCAGAGGTCTTTCTTACATAACATGCAGCAAGAATTTTTACCAACTAAATTTGCTTTCCCTCTGTAGATCCTCATCTGCCACCTTAAACACAGTTCACTCGTGGAATTCCAAGCCTGATAATACCACTAAGATGGACTAGAGATAGCCCAAAGATAACAGAAGATAAACCAGCATGATATGCAGTGTTGTATTTCAGATTGAAGTTTCCTGAGTTGTAATGAGAGGTTTCTTCCTAAAGAAATTCCACATTTTGAAAAGTTGCAGTGGTCATGTACTCCCCATAAATAAAAATTTAACTATATTTATACTTAGTTCTTAACAGAAACGAACAAACAAGAAGCCCAGTTACAACCACTATTTTATTTAAGGTCTAAAAGGAAGCAACCATTAAATGAGCAAAATGCTTTTTAGGAACATTCCTTTTGTCCCCAGTGTCACATATTTGTTTGATTTTTTATCTGAAGTTAACCAACCAGACCTAAGTTTCATTAAGAAGTAGCAGAAAACAGAATCGGTGCACAGTGCTATCAGAAAAATGAGAGCGGAGCAGCATTACGCTTAAAGGTGGTAACTCCAAACAGATTTTAGTATGTCTTGAATGGTTTAATCCTGACTGGGCTTCAGGTTCTACATAGATCAAAATGGGAATTCAATCTCAAGGCATCCTGCAAAGAGGTACGTTGAGTAAATAAGTGAAAGCTGAATGGGTAAAGATGAAGGAGGCAGATAGTTTCCACTGTAATCCCCTATACATCCTCCCATCAGCTCTGAAGCCAAGCCACCTTCCTCTCCCCACGCAATGAATAAAACCCCAATAATGCACCAGTGGGAACAAATGCAAAAGGGAATCCTTGGTATGCAGGCACAGCCAAGATAGTGCCAACAGACATTAAACACCAGGATATAGATATTGAAGTTCTGTGCCAAGTTCTCTCCCGTCAAGCAGGCCACACGATAGTCCTCCAGCTTCATCTATATGACAGCGTGCCAGTGGCTGGTGGAAAATCCTTACAATAAAGCTCACTGGATTATGCTTTTTCAGAACCACAGCTTGAAAATCGCTCCAAAAGAAAGCAAAGAAAATGATGCCACTCCCAGTATCGTTACCATCATGCTTCCACAGGAACTGCTGCCCCTTTTGGAAAGGCAGAAGCTTCTCTGAATATTTACTAATGGATAAATCATCAAACGTCACTTGTATGAGCTCTAAGATCCTACTGCTCTAAGGGCAGCATTACAGCTGGAAAGCATTACATATACTTTTGGATGCACATAGCTTCTCCCCCCCCCAACTAGAGGTGTCCGCATGCCCACAGGTACACAAATACAGACAGCCCTAAGCCCTGGTGCCAGAGAGTACCTAATGATGGCAAGGATCAGATGCCCACATCGATCCCGTTTAGATCTGTCAGCAAGTCTACATGGCACAGAGCAAAAGGCCTTGTTTACTTGAGCACTGCTTGTGACAGTCTTGCACAGGATCACGTTTCTGCCATTCTCTTTCTCTGCTCTGGAGAAAAGAGCAGCACTGCCTTTATTCAAGCCTCTCTTTCAAGAGATGAAACGAGAGAATAGTCCTCAGATCTAAAAATACATGATTCTTCACTCCTGCCCACAACCTTTGGTTCTGAATTGCTCCTCCCTCCAACCTGCTTATCCATCCTTCCTTGTTCAACTGTAACAATTCCCCATGCACAACCTTTAAGTGTGCTATCTACCTTGCCCAGGATTTTCTCCAAGTCCTAGAGTAACACAAGAATCATTACTCTGACACAAACCCATCATTTCATGTTCTACTAATCCTTGCAAATGTTGCATGTTCCAGTGCCCTGGCCTCCATCCAGCTAACTGAGATGGACTGCTCCATATGTGCTCTCTGTCCCTCCATTTCCTGTCCGTACCACTGCTCGATTTGTCTGAGTCAAAGCAGGTTTCTTTGTTTCCAAAATATTCTTAATTGTCCTGCATTTTTAAAGAGATCCTACATAAAATAACAGCATTTATACTACGTTAGTGCCTTCTTTGCAAGAGGCTGAGGATGTTAAGCTCTGCCACACATTCTGATGTAACGTGTGGCATGCATTACAATTCCACCTGGCCCTCCTGTTTCCCCCAGAACGGTTACCTGCGTGGCAACTATGGTTAGACAACGCAGAACAACAAACTAAAACAATAACTTCTGCACACTGATAAGTTTCATATTTAGGATTTTCTTCTTTAGAAAAGTTAGGAGGGATGAACACAAGAAAAACTTTCAGAGACCTACACACTTCTTCAGGAGGATGACTTCTCTTTCATTAGCAGCCAGTGTTGTCAATAATTTTTTCCAGCAACACTGACACACTGAATCCAGACTAGGTATGGGGAAATTCACCTTTTCATGTCCAACACTGATTGCCTAAAACAATATTCCCTTCTCCCACCCTCTGCACCTGAACAAACATTCTTCAGGAAAATTATTATTGAAGTCTTCTTGGTACAGAACATCGTCTCTTTGATCCAAAATATCCTTCACTAGCACAGCACGAGTGCACCTTGTATGACTACTGACTGCTGAAAACTAAAGCCCTCAATACACCTTTGAAAAATATCTTTACTTTTTCATCTATTTTTAATTTGCAAATATGCTATTTTAAACTTCAGAAGTTGAGTCATTTGTCCACTGTGTTCACTTACATGCTAGCACAGATGCAGAAAGGAAGAGGTTGGTACACAGCACACGCAGCACGGCCTCAGTCAACATGCTGAACCCCTACCTACAGCCAGAATCCCTGTTAGAAAGTGTGTGGGGTGTCATGTTCAAAACCATGCAAGTGCACACACAATCCTGCTGCCCTCTGAGATCAGACTTCTTACACAGGAACTTCTCCAGCCAGATGTGCGACAGAATGCTTGCCCTGGTTTCAGCTGGGGTAATTTTCCTCATAGCACCTGGTATTGTGTAATGATTTGGATTTAGAATGAAAACAGTGATGATAATAGCAGTCACTGCTGAGCAGCGCCTACACAAAGTCAAAGACTTTTCAGCTTCTCATGCTGCCCTGCCGGTGAGAAGGCTGGGGGTGCACCAGGAGCTGGGTGGGACAGAACCAGGACAGCTGACCCAGACTGGTCAAAGGAATATCCCATTTCATACGGTGCCATACCAAACAGTAAAACTGGGGACACTGGCTAGGAGAGCTGCCACTGCTTGGGGCCTGGTGCTTAGCTGTCTACCAAGTAAACCACAACCACCTCCATTCCCCAGATCCTTCCATCACTCAGCTGTCCTAAAATTCCCAACTCCATACAGGAGGAACTCCTTTAGCCTTCCCTTCTTCTCCTATTCCACCCTTATTCCCACCTTTCTGCCAAACTGCCCCAAATCTCCTGCCAGAGTGATAATCCCACATTCCCCATCATCTTATTCTATCCAAAGCATTCCCCATCAAAATCCCTTCCTTCTCCCTCATCCATCACATCTTCTGTCCTGCGCTTCCCCATCCCTAAAATGCCCTGAACCCATGCTCCATCCTGACACTGTTGCTACTGCTACTGGGATTGAACACTCAGCTTTACACCATGTCTCTTCTGGTGACCACCCACTGCAGTCGCTCCTTCTGTCCTTTAGGTTCTCCTTGCATAACATTTCAGCTCTCCACAAATTTCAAAGACAACTCAGGGCTGTACTTAGACAAAATTTGTCTAAAGAAAGCCCTAAAAACAAGCAAGGAAGAAGACAGAGGCAAAGAAGAGATCTTCTAACAATGCTGTAAAGGCAAACAGGCTTTATAACATAGGCAGGCATATGGTTCAAGAGTCCTCTGCTCTGGGCCCAACAAACCTCAGCAGTCACTCCTCATGAATCTTCTCCAGGCCCTTCCCCATCTTCACAGCCTTCCTTTGGAGGCTTTCTAATAGTAATAGCTCATGTCCTTACAAGAAATGGGAGTAGCCAAGAATAAAACTGACGTGTGAGGTAAGTCTGCACATGTTCCCAAGAGGCAAGCATCTCCAAGACAGACACAATCCAGCAGACAGCTGACTCAGAGGAATCTGTGAGCCCACTACCCAGCTCTGCCATTCCAGGCTGTCAGCCCTCCCTCAGGTAAACAATAGAGAGGATCGAGGAATGGCACAGAACTGCTTTGATCAGCAGCAACAGGAGATTAAGAGAAAACCTGTAGTGTTCTCACAGATGCAGACAAGTGCTAAGAAAATGGGACTACGGCTGGAAGATCTTTTCTATGCACATACACAAACTCAATCTTTTAGCATGTAAATTCCAAAACATCTAGTTCTGTGGAGTCCTCTTACCTCACCACCTTGAGTACACAAGAAGTTTACACACAGAGCAACCCGCTTCCTGCATCTGTGAAGACAGAGCACAAACTAACCTGAGCTGCATCAAGGAAATGAGCACTTGATAAAGCTCCTCCTGAACCGTGTAGGTAAGAGCAGTGAGCTGCTACCACAGGCAGCCTGGGGAGACTGCTGAGCCTCCACTTTAGGAGGTCTTTAGGAACAGGTTAGACAAGTCCCTGTCAGGAACGCTTAAGTATCACCAAATCCTCAAAGCAGAAGAAAGGACTCATGACCCCAAGACCTCTGACAAGCACTGCAATTATACAATTCCACAAGTAACAACTGCAATTCTGGTACCAAAGTTTTGCATCTTATTCATTTTTCTTCCTGGACCTAAAATTCCGCTCTTTAAGAGGGAACTTGTCTTCTTTTGATTTTTAATATCATCTCTATCGAGATTTCAGGAGCTGGACTCAGTGATCCTTGCAGATCCCTTCCAACTCAGGATCCTCCATACAATGAGAGAGGTTATACCCATCGCTTCCATCAGAGGCAGTTACCTCTCTTTCAGTCCATCACTACTGTCTGGTACGTTTACGTTTGAAGAGTGCATCAAACACCACTAATGAACCTTTTCATTAAAAAATGTGTTTTGATAACTCTGTGCTGTTCTTTTAGCACACGCTTTAATACTGGGTATTCATGATGCATGCAGCTCCTGGCCAAAGCAGAGCATCACAATGGCATACACACACTAAATTGTATCTTGTTAAAAAGAACAGCAGCACCAAGAAGTTATATTGGAACAATCTATTAATCTGTTTACATTACAAGAATGATTTGCTATTCCTTCACAAGGCATGTAGGAAGTCAGCACTTCTCAAATGTGTAAAGTATTTCCATGTGCTTAAAGTATGATCTTTCCAAAACAAACAATGATTGAGAAATTTTTTATTATTCTTTATTTTTTTGCCAGCTGTTTTTTTGGACTCCCCTCTCAGCCACCTTCTTTCTTTCAGTCCAATCTCTCCTTATTGCTCACAGTAACACCTACTCAAGCAACAGCGTATTCAGAGCTCGAAGACTCAGAAATGGGAACATCTCAGTTCGATTTAAATGGTATTTACTTCGGATCAGTTTACAACATGTCTTTGTGCTATTGTTGCAAGCATTAGGTCTGGTTGTTGCCAGGATGGAATCCGGGCATCCTACAGTAGAACCTAGAGGCCATTTCCTGATCCCTTCTCTCAGTGTTGTTTCAGTACAGGCAAAAGAGCAGAGCACAGGATGCCCAAAGCACCCCAGCAGCTTTCTCCCTGTGAAACTCTTCCTAAGAAACACTTTTCTCCTGTGACTAAAGCAATGTACTTTTTGCTTGAGACACACAGATGTACTGCTGAGATTTCATGGTGAAGAATCAGGCAGGAGAGCTCTTGAGCAACTCCATAAATCAAACACGGAGGGGGAATAAATAAATAAATAAATAAGGGAAGGATGTTTCCATTTCAAAAAGCATCAGACAAAGGGCAGATACACTGCAGCACCAGCTACAGCCACGAACTTCACTAATACATGCACTTGTCTTATTGTTCGCTCCTGTACAATTCACAGCTTTGGCATTATTTCATTCACTAAATTCCACTCATTACAGTTGTGCAACTTCTGAGCTGAATTCGTATTTATACTATATGTGCATATAAACGTGTGCTGATTTAGCCACGGAAAGGAGCCTTAAAGCGAATGTACAAATATTTATTCTAACAGAGCAGTACAAAAGAGCCCAGTCATAAAACAGAATCAGGGCAAGTGGTTCTGATTATGTCTGTGCACCAAACTGTTTAATTTTGACTATGGCATCTTTCCTAAGGCATTCCAAACATTAATCCTGCAAAGAGATACAGCGAGACGTAGAACCACATTTTCAAAATCCAGTCTCCTTTTCCAAGGCCAACACCATATAAATGAAAGGAAGGGAAATGATAAATACTATCATTTACTGTGCTTTTCTTTCTCCAAAAAGATTTCTTACCTACATCCAGAAAAACACTCATTAAGTGAATATAATGTGCCTAATGTTTACACACTTTCGTATAACAGTAATTACACAGTAAGCCCAGAGCCCAATAAATGTTTTAGACTTCAGTTTGTGGGTTGGAGTGCACACGAAGCATGCTGATGATAGAACAGTTTTAAATAAAGTGTACCTGGCATACACATCAAACACAGAGTTCAAATATTTAAGCATAGTTCTGTATGTATGCTTTCAAAGCTTAACATCTTTAAATAGCAGGCTGGAGATTCAGTGAAACAAGTTATTACTGCTGCTCACCATTCTCCATCAGGTCACCACGAAGTGGCAGCTACACTGTATATATGACCCTCTGAGACTTCAGTGGGCACTATATGGGTCACAGCACTCCGGATCACTGCTAAATCCAGCACATCAGTCCTAAACCAAATTCTGCCATTCAGCATTTTTTGTGTCCCTTCACTCCTGTGTTTGACTTCTATACGTACTATCAGAGATCCAGTCACCATTTCTTCTTCCTTTTTCACTTTTCAGAAATAGATATCCTTACCACCAGATCAATGCAAGGTTCACTGTTGAAAACAAACTACTGCTAATGGTGGCAAAAATTCAAAGCTAAAGCAACACGTAGTACCCTTTCTGGAAGTTACAATGAAGGTGCTGAGCAAGGGCAGACCCCTGCTAGCAGTGCTGCTGTTACACTGACATACGTGTGCACCTGCTCACCAAATGCCCACCCCACAGAGGCGCTGATTCTTTCAGTATCTCACCCAGAGATCTGATGGGAAGCCCTGCAAAACAAATCCCCTCACTGGCACATCTGCATTTCCTCTGCAGAGGGACCGTCTCTCGCGGGGCCGCTGCCCAACCCACTGTGCCTAAGCACCGAGCTGGGACACGGCCACGTGGGCACAGGCACCGACACCACGGGGACGGAGCAGCCTCGTGGGACAGCTTCAGCCACTGAGCCCTGCTGCAGCTCCACACAACGCTCAGTGCTGCTGAAAAAACATTACCCTTACGCACACGCTTTCTAAAACTAGGGTGTCTATCCTGAGACAATCTGTACGCCTGAACACTTTACTCCCACTTGAAAATGTGTTGCAATTCTGTTCAGAATCACAGCTACGTGAGCTACGAGAAGAGAAATATTCCGCCCAGCTGCAAAAAAGACATGCGTGGCAAAAGCCTGAGGAAGATTAAAAAGAAAATACCAATTTAACTCAGGCTGGCATAGATCTCGAAGAAATCAATTCCATCTGAAGTGTTTCAGCCAGAAGATAGACAGCTGAGCTAACAGCAAAGGAGGGAAAAGGGCTGGATCATGTTTTATTTTAAACTTTGGGCACATTCTAACAGCGCTTTAATAAAGCCAACAAAACAACAAACAAAAACCCAAAACAAAACAGAGCAGTAAAAATTGGGAAAGCAAGACCAGGAGTCTGAAACAGCTCCTTGCCACACAGATGGGATGGCAAAGCCTCGGGAGCTGGAGAACAGCCGCAGCCTAAACAGAAGTGCTGCACTCACTTCACTTACCTCAGAGTCCCTGGCATTTGTCTAAGCAGCTTTGAAGGAGCACAACTTATTAAAAAGGTATTTTGAGAGACTTTTTTTGTGTTCGGAACAGGATTTTGGATAATTGCTCCATGAGCTATAAAAGAAACAGACTGAAAAGCAGGAGCTGCTGCTGAACAGTTGTTTGCACAGGAAGCAATATTGTAGGAAAAGGCAATAATAAAGAACAGTTAATTTGACCTGAGCTGATGAGGTCAACGTTTTAAAAGAATAGAGCTCCACATAATGTAAAATAGGACCACTATTTCCCACTAGAATAACACAGCAAGTGCAGTGCTGCAAGAAATCTATTCCTTAGCACGTGTTATGCTCAGTTTAGTAGTAACGTGCATTCCTGAGGTGTCCTAGACATCCTGTGTCTGACACAGATTCATTTTGGTGAAATACTGATTTGACTGCTGCCTCCTGCAAGCCCTGACTGCTTCAGCTTGCACACTGCTCTCACGGCTTCAAGCTGCTAACAGTCTGAAACTACAGCGACTGGAATAAAATCCCAATAACACTCAGACACGAAGCTAAACGCAGCATCGCTGCTGTGATTTGGACAGGAAAGGAGCTGAAGCAGATATTTCACTCTTAATTCGCTGCCATTCAGAGGTGCTGTTGACAGGAGATGGAGCCCGGCTCAGCGGAAAAGACACTAGGTCAGGAATTCAGTAGGGCTGGATCCTGTTCCTCCTTCCGCCGCTGGTCTGTTGTCTAATCCTGGGCGAACACATCGCCTCCGGGCATCTGGTTCCCTCCCTCCCCGACACTTCTATTTAAACTGCAGATTCATAACGACCATCCTGGTGATGACAAAGCATGTGTTCTGCACTAATACCTCCATTAATAAATCCTCCCACTGCCATCAAGTAAAAAAAAAAAAAAACAACCAACAGGAATCCTGACAGAAATCAAGCAATCAATGAGACAGAAATCAAGCGATCAATGAGACCTTATATTCCTGATGAGGTATTTGGATACGAAATGCAGAAGGAAAGCTTTCTCAAGTGGTAACAGGCCAATGGACACCCACGCTCTTCTCCTGCATATCTGGACAATCCAGTTAGAGGTAACTGGAGTTTTTAACTACATGAAATTACTTCCAGAATACTACCACAGGAGGGTAGGTACCCCTGAAACCTAGGAAAGGGAGCAAAGATGCTGTAAAAGAAAAGGAACAGGACATGCAGCCTGAAACAAGCTTAAGACAGACTGGCTCGAGTGCATACTAAGGGATTCTGACTTGCTGCAAGCACACCAATACCTGGGTCGCACACTCTGAGGTTTCTACATTTCCAGTTTGCAATGAATTAAAGAAGAGTTGAATATCTCTATGCTTCCATGTGTTTTTAACCCCAGAAGTACAGTAAGACACAAAATTACAAGCTCCAAGAGCTCCCACAGTCCTGTAAACACTACAGTCACAAAAGGAAAACTGGAATTCTCATAGCGTAATGGATTCCTGCTCACATTTGTACATTGTCATTAACTTATAATGTGTAAGAGCAGCAACCAGTTAAAGCCAGTCAGAAATGATCACTATGTAACCAAGAAATGGAAGAATGGTTCTGTTCCTAGACACGACATCTGTTTTGCACACCCAGATAAGCCCAGAAGCAGCATTCATTTCTAGTAATCACTGCTTTTTTTGGTCTGATACTAAAATCTGATGCGCACGCATTGCCAGGCAACATTTTCAGCATTACTGCCATAAGTATAACTGTCATAATTCCTTCTCATCTTATACTGCTGAGATTAGATATAATGAGACTAACATTTTACATATTCAAATATGCTAAAAGCCAAATCTCACTGAGTGACAGGCAGCTGTGCTTCAAGCATGCAAGATACAATGTACTGAAATGAACTTCAAATATTAACGAGATCCAGGAGAATGCAAATTAAAAGCAACTCCTGCTTGAAAGGAGCAAAATAACAGTGTAATAAAATGAAAACTGAAGACAGAAACCCTATCCCCTGATCTAATTGTCTTTCTTGTGCTATAGGGGATGCTCTTGCTCAGCTTACCAGGGACAGACATTCTCTCCCCCTGTAAGCACAAAAACTCCACAGCACTAATACGACACCTTAAATGAGCCAGCTTCCTTCAGTTTTGCCCAGGAGACTAGAACAGGCATGCCTTTAATTCACAAACCAAGGAACTTGTCTGATTATCAGTCAGGCTGAAGAACATCTATGACCACAACCATCCCAGGAAAAACACTCATGTTCAAAGCTGAAAAAGAAAAATGCACTGCCACAACTGGCATGTCTGTAAAGCCTTTGTGTAAACACAAGCTCCACATCTGCCAGCACCTCAGCCAGCTTTACCTGGGTTCCCTTCTTCTGAAGAAAATTAAGAAAAATATCCACTAGAAAAGTTCAGATGGGGAAAAATAAAGGGAAGATCGTACATAGCAACTCACCTGTGTGCTGAGGAAACCTTTAATGGTGAGCCCAGGACAGAATTTTCAAAGCAGGTGGATTGTGTACCACAGGATTTTAGGAAAAAAAAAACAAAACTCAACCTGGAACATATTATGTATCTCAGGTGACTCTCAAGGTAGGATGTCACCCAACACTTCCAACTGGATCATCAGCTGCACCAAGTTACACGTGATCAGCACTGCTGCTTTTTCAGAACTAGCTCATTCTTAGCTGAACAACTCGCATTTGACAACACTAACTTTCCAAAAGGCAATCCCAGTCCTGATCTGAAAACTTCAAGAATTAGAGATTTCATCACATTCCACAGTCAGTTTTAACAGTGAGGCCAATTAACCACTGGAACATTGCGAACTTTGAGGTCTATTTGTTCCTCCAGTTCCTATTAAGCTCCTATTTGTTTAACTAAGGTTACCAGCTCTTGCTACACTAGCTGTTGTGCTGTTCAGACCTGGCTTTTTCTGCACCAAGGAGGTGCTTACTGCACACTGAGTCATAGCATAACCTTCTCATGAACCAGAGGCAGAACTCAGCACAAAGCATATCCTACCACCTTTGAATGAACTTTCCTGCTTTCAAAACGCCGTCAGCAGAACACTTCAGTGTACGAGTCTTCCCAGCACTGCATTCAAGAGCAGTCCCTTCCTATTCTGTTGCAGTACTATTTATATACCCCAAGGTTCACATGCAATGTTGTGGTTGAGGGTCAAATTCATTTGTATGGTTGCTTAAACTTCCAAGTCCTCTTCATGGAGATCATTATTTATTCTTCCATTTATAATTTTGCATTTAGCCATATTAAGACTCGTATCATTCAGAGGAGGTCAGCTTGACAAAAACTGCCAACTTCCATACCAACTACAGAAACCCAACATCCGCTTCCAAGCACTGCACTGTGTCCATGAAGAACATCCCTCAGAAATATTCCCGTGCTGTGGTAACCAACGACTACTTCAGGAGTTACAAGTCAGCCAGATAATTCATTTACCATGCAGAGCATCAATATTGTTTTTATTGTCTAATGTCATTTTTATAATTATGTGATATCATCTCTTCTAAGAAGTTTAAATCAAGCACCCCACACTACAAAGAAAATATGGAGACGGTCAACTTTCTCAAGAAACCTGTAATTTTAATTGGTATAAAGTCAATTTTGCTTGCTGTAATCCATTTTCCATAGAACACTTGTCACTAACTTCAAATATCCCCAACTTTCACTTTTTTACTCTTTCACTTTAACTGTACTTATACTTCTATATATATATGATCTATATATATATATATATGTTATATATCTGTATAAGATCAATCAGGGTTTTGTTCATTCATCTGAGACCGAACACATAAAAATCAGTCATCTAATTACACTTTCTGAACACAAGACAAAACAGTGATAAGTTACCTGAAGCACCTCTTCTTACTGTAACCAGTAAGATTTAAGTGTCACACTGTTAGAAATCTCCTCATCCAAATCTTTTACCATTTTTGAATGAAGTTTACTTAGGGCTGCAGATTTGAAATGTCTGCAATTGCTTAATACTAGCTAAAATCCATTTACAAATAAATTGTAAAGTACTTCCATTGTCCTCATCATGTAGCTAAGCTATGTGGAAGCTTAACTTTAGCTCTCTAAGCAAAGTTGGAAAGACAAACAGAACATATTCTCAGAATTTTTTAAGCTAACAGCAAGTACTGGAATTCCACTGGAATATTTTGTAAGCTGTAACCACAAACTTTTTTTTTCTACCAAATTTTCTACACACAGAAGACATTCCACAAAGAAGATCTGCCTCCCCCCAGGTTCTTAGATTGCAAGAGAAAGAAAGAAAATAGAGTTCTATACTACAGGAATGCAAAAGAACAATCTGCACAAGTTTCTAAGAGCTGACATTACTTCAAGCAAAGTAAGCTGCAAATGCTATTACACTGCAAACTCTTCAGGGAAAAGAGACAATGAACACAACCCAGATATCCTTGACAAATCAAACTGATTAACTGATGGGAGACCAGTGTGCATGATGCAAAGGTTTTTGCTTTGCTTACTTTCTCATTTGCCACGAACGTGGGGAGTGCTGGGTTTTTTTCAAGACATCATTTAACATTATCAACTCTAAAAACCAATGAAGTGCAGGAATTTAAAAAAAAAAAAAAAACAAGAGGAAACCAGTAAGGTACAAAAAAGATTAACAACTCGCACTCCATCTACAGCCCTCCCACCTCCCAAAAGCCAGATTTATTTATCTTATATTTCCATGCACCAGTAGACGCATACATTGTACAATGTTGAGGTAAAATACAGGAATGATGACATCTGTAGCTGCCACTACAGTAGTAACATCTGACAAAATACTTGCTGCTTCCTAGATTCCAGTACCAATGAAAACAGCATTCTGAACCACTCAGCACCATTTTCAACATTGTCTGTCCTTACTCACAGATCATTTCAGTGTTTAGAGTAAACTTGGAAAGTGCAATCTTCTATCTAAAATTTCAACTTCCAGAATTGTTACACAAATGAGAGAGAAAATAATTCGATGTGCAGCACAACTTTACTGAGGAAAAGGTACAGCTTGTTTTTAGACAGTCACGCAATGAAAAGGTTTCATATATTCCAAGAACAATGAAATACCTAGACTGTTCTTTTCCAATTATATAAATAGAAATTCAGCTATTTAATACAACATGACACTCTGGTTAAATAACCTTTAAATTTCAAATTAGGAAATCTTGTGTCTTAAAAAGAAACAGGCATTTTGAAAAAATGCTTAAAAACAGTAAAGGAGGAAACTTACCATTTTGATGCCAGTGGAAAATGTGACTGGTTTGACAGGTTTGGGTTTTTCCAGTTGCGTTTCTAGCTGAGTAGATTTGTCTTTATGCTGAGCCAAAAGCAGCGAAGCAGGAAGACTGGAGCTCTCCTGTAAACATAAGAATAAACATCTGAATGCTAAACCAAAATAAGTACTAATTAATGCTGCATATACTTCAAAACTGCAAGCTGTATCTGAAAGGGCATCCCTAGCAGAGCAGTGCAGTGCTGAGCATCCCTTATACAAATAACAGTTTGCAGAAAATGATCATTTTTAGTCATACGAAAAAGCTGCAGTAACCCCATAAATCAGAGTAACCTGCAAACAACCATTTCTATAGAATCCACACTAAAGACAATGTAACAGGCTCCCTGTTCCAACCAGCCAATGTGACCACGTTTATTAAAATTAAAAAAAAATAAAAGCTTAATCAGAGAAGGAATAATACAAAGCAGTATAACTTGGATCAGATGTTTATCTAAGACACATTCTTTCTACCAATGAACTCAGACCAGTTTGAAATTGTTTCCCATTAGATTTCACCTGAGGCCGTTTGGAAATGATCCTTGCTCTGCTTTGCACAATAGCACTATTGTAAGTGCAATCAACAGCATATTTACTTTCTCCTTCACCAACCTATTTTTAGGGAAGCCAGCCAATTTCTTAAAAATATATAAAAGTAATAAAATGAATAGTTAAGTGAATTAGCTACTAAACTCTCATGTTTAGGCTACAACGGAATGATTATTAACATACATCTATGCACTACATTATGGAGAGAATCAGAAATTATTGACCAATTTTCCAATAAACTAATGTGACTATCCACACCACCACCAAGTTCCCCAAGACTCCCAGGCTAGAAGTGAAGCTGAAAGCAGTGAAGAAGTTCAGAACAGCACTTCTGCAGGGTAACATTTCTCAGACGACGCTCAAACCAAGCAAACACTGAACTATGAACCACGCTGCAATGGACTGAACTGTGTTTTATTTACTGAGAACAGTTTGGAGGAAGAAGTTGGAAGCTTTTAAAGCTGCACGATGCCTTGCTGTCCCGAGTAGCCTAAAGAAATTTCTACAAGCATTCACGAAGAAAGGTTGTTTTACACCTGTTATTCCCTCATCACTCTCCTTCCTCTTTCCTCTCTATTCTTTCTTACACTCACTTCATCTCATGACTAGGTAGCAACTGTTAAAAGTAGAAAAATCTCACAGGAAACCAGCTCCAGAATGACAGATGTCAGATCCAGAACCTTCCTGAAATTTCAGCAGTTCCCAAGATGAGACTTTTGTACAGCTGGGAGAAGATTTGGACCACGGAAATTTTAGACGACAGTCCACATCTTCAAATCATTTCACACACTCACAGGCATCCTGCAGACCCCATGTGCTGCTGGCTCTCAGAGTTTAAGGATGTTAGATTCTCCTCATCTCCAGATCTAACATTCCAGGCTTCTCTAGCTCATTGGACCTTATCACATTCCTTAAATGTTCACTGCATTTCTGGCACAATAACTAAAGGAAGCCCATTTTTATACCAGCATCTTAACAGTTCCACATCAGCACAATGGTTGGTAACCACATTACACAACTGTGGGAAATCACCACGGTGCCAGCAAGCCAGCACATTCATGATTGTTTGTCCTTCCTAACACGCACACAGCCCTCCTGTTAACTATTAACACAGAAATAGAAATCAAAGATCCAATCCTGTATGCATGTATTCTTACTAGCAATTTTCTGTATGGGGGGGCGGGGGGGGAACCAAACTCATAAGCTGCTTACATGAAAAAACTTCTGAAATGTGTGAAAAGAACCCTGAGGTTCTGGTAAAAGGTGGATTCTTGACATCCTTAAGACACCTTGACCTTTTTGTGATTCCAAACTAATGCATGGCCCAGGGAAGAGATGCCTGTTCACCAAGTGCTGTGGGGCCATCCTGCTCCTACCCACGTAGAACAGGCTCTTGAAGAGGTAAGTGCAAGTCTCACATCACAGAAGAGATCTAAGAACAGCACTATAAACCTCCATATACAGATGAGTTTATACAGGAAATGAGGGCAGTGCTTTAATATTTTATTAAACCCTGATTAGCCAAGTTTAGAGGCTTTAAAAGAGGGAAAATAAATAAACAAACAAACCGCACATCTCTTCTAATAAAAATGTAAAATCCATTTGAGACTACAAGCCTAAATTACAGCGAGGTGCTGTGCTTTTCAAGTGGGAGGTTTTATTGCAAAAGAAGTCACTTATAATGAAGGTTATATAAAATCTGCTCCATTGAGTAGTAGGAGGCAAAACAGCCAACAGGTAACAGAGCAGGACTGGGAGCTGCAGCGTGCACAGCATGAGCCACACAAAACCCCACTCACCTTGCTCCCAGCAGAGGCCATCCTCTTGGAGGCTCAGCCTCAAGGCCAGATCTATCTGTGAGACCTGAGCAACCCAGAGCCTGCTGCACAACATTTTAAATACCAAGCATTTCTGTGCCTTTTCTCTTGCCTCTGGACTATCTACATTATAAGTTCTTTAAAAACAGGCACTACACCTGTATGGTTTTGTAAACCACTAAGGTCTTTATTCACTATGATAACACAATACATATGCGTAAATTAAATGAATCTCCTCAGTCTACATTTAAGCACCAAAAGCAGAATTCTCCTGTTGAAAGTGCATGGGGCACCCTCAGTTCAGGCGCTTTTCTTTTATGAACCCAAAACCTGTCCATCACTCAAAGCTGAGGGAAGAGCTGACATTTCTGCACACATCACACAAGAAATAGGCCCTAAATGTTCTCTTCATGTCCAGTACAGTGGGGAAAAAAATCGGAAAAAAAAAGTCACCAAGAGCCAGGGCACAATGGCTGCAGAGTCCATACAGCAGGTGATGCATTCAGAATAGACCAAATCTAAGGGTAAATGTTGGCATCCCCACTTCCCTCTACACACAGCCCTGCCAAACCAGCATTTCTGATGTCACAGGATCAGTGTAGGCAGAGCTTAACCCTTGTGGTTTTGATACAGTACCACTTCTTTTTTAATTTAGTCCCTTACGCTGCTCTTGCTTTTGCTGCATTTCAATTTATTCATGATCAGATTCATTTTTTTTCAGATATGTAGCATGGCATTAGAGCGATTTAAGAGACCACAGGAAATGTTTATTTGTTTAACAACTGCTGGCTTTCTACAGACTTTATAAGTCATTGTACAAACACCTTACCAAAGGTTTATAAAACCAGCGTTATTACTAAATAAGTTTTGATCCAAATTTAAGTTGACAGTGCTCCCCTCATAAACAGAGACAGAACTTAAACAACTTTAAACTACTTAAAGTTGCCCAGTTTCCCTCCTCAGCCTTTAAAATCACCCTTTTGTTGTTTTTAGAATATTAAGATTATTTTAATAGCAGTATGCAGTCACAGTTAACACTCCCGATTTGGGTGATGTTTTAAGGATTATTTACAACCATTCTTTCCTAAAGCCATCTGGTGAAGTAGGTTTCCAGTAAAACCAACTGCTGTGTAGAAGAACAACACTAATCTCTAGTAAATTAAGACTTGATGTTAGAGTAGGATTGAACTAAGTCAGAAACCAGTTCAAAATCCCTTTTCTGAGACACTAAATTTGAGTTCACAGTGCAGTTGTCATGAACTGATCCATTACTCAAACTATTCCTTCCTAATTATGGGGAATGTAAGCACTTGTACTTTGAAAGTGAAAAGAGACTACCAGATGCAAAGTTACAGACTTGAAGGATTCTCAGGGAACCTCTCTGCTCCATACTATAAACAATGAAACAACAGCTCCTTTAAACAAACCAGGGAAAGGTTTCCACGACCCCTGGCTTGGAAAAGAATAGGTCTTCAGGAGAGCTCCCACAACTCTTGAACTGCACACCAACACTCTCTCTTCATGCTCTAGTTCAGAGAAGAACTCTCCTTTTCCTGGAAAAATCAGAAAAGTATCTCCATCTTAAATAAAAACTGAGAGTACAAAGCAAGAATTAACATTATACTAACACAAGAAACTGAAATGAGAGAAATTCTGAATTAAAATCTGCCAAGAAGCTTTAAACCACAAATGGACACAACTACATATTCTGTAACTACATGCATATTTTTTCCATGTTAGACTCTTCCTATGAAAGATGGAAAGTATGAGTATTTGTGCATACATATCTACACACACGTACAAGAAAAAAACTAAACTGAGAAATGAATCTTGATTAAAGAACAAATAATTTCTGAGCTTCTCCACGGCCAAATATCATCACTGCATTTCAAATACAGAAATAGTAGCAAATTAAGCCAAAAAAAAAAGATCAAGACCATTTACAGAAGAAGTTAAGTTTCTCCTCAGTAGTCTATACACCCCTCAGATGAATCCAACCTTTGTTCACTTCATAAGAAGCATATCACACACAAAATGTCCACTGCAAGAGAACATGACATGTTCAGAGCAAGAAACCTTATTCTTCTAGTAGCTGTTAACTTCAGGAAGCTGCTGAGCCTCCAATCTTCTTCCCAAGATTCCCTGCAAGAAACTCTCCCCTTGAAACCTGGAAAAGAGCTCCAGGACTAGCATTGCCTCTACATCATTACTTAGGTGCTCTGACTCAAAATGGGTTGACCAATACTCAGGTCATGAGAATACTGTTACCTGATCTTTATTTTCTACTGCAGAGGCAGCTGAGTTCATGAAGCAGCTCCTAATTACTGTTTTGCTGCAGCACACCAGTTGTCAGCCACAGAAATTCAGGACTGCTTAACAAACAAACAGTGGTAGAGCTTCACGCTATGGTTGAATCATCTCAATAGCTCCTCACTACCTCCTCACAAATTGCATGATCAGACATACACTACAGCAGAAGTGATCGTCATTGGCTGAAGGAAACAACAGAAGGCAGCTGCGTAGGCTACGCCGTGGCAAAACTCATTCACCATACATCAGGTTGAGGTGAAGTAGTAACTGCATCAGCTATTTAAGTGCAAACCTGCATCAGTCAAACTTGTGGCTTTCATATTGTCAAGTTAAATAGAAATCTACACTTCTATACTATCTGTTCTTCAGACATCAGAGCCATATCAGCTGTGAAGGTAACTGATACAGCGGACATATTCATTAAGGGTATTTTTGAAATAAAAAATATCTTCTAAATAGCCAAACAAGTCTTCTGCAACTTACGAAAAATCAATTTTGCACTGAAATATCCAAGAATGGTTTCCCTATCAATCCTGACCAACACTGGAAATTCTGGACAATGAGTGCATTCAGCCTACGTTCTAGTTGTGATATCTCAGAAGCGTTCTCCCAATAACCCTTGGCTTACCAAAACTGTTCAGAGTTCTTTCTAGAACTGCAATAAATGCAAGGAGACAGAACAGTAGTATAAAATGTGCAAGACATGAAAGCAGAAAGCAGCAGCTGGGTTAATTCCACAGTGAACTGAAGGAGTTGTGTATAAACCCATCTGCTATTTCCCCTGCTACAGAGCATTCAAAGCTTCCAGTTCTGTTACTCACCAGCTCATCCAAGAGTGCTTGTTTATTCTTCCTTTTCATCATCTGCTGTAGCTGTTCCTCCTTCTGTTCAAGCAGTCGCCTTTGTTCATTTTCCTGTCGTTCTACCTCTAAAGCTTCCTCCAACTCTTTCTGCTCCCGGGTCTGAAACGGAAATATTAGAAATGGACTCTCAGCCATCTTCATCCCTGCACAGAGTGAGATCCCTCACAACTCTTCTGCCTACCAGAGGAGCGAGGGCAGACCAAGCAATGGGAAAGGAGCCAGATTTTACCTTCTAATGGTCATTATGGATGACAATTCTATCTTCTCTTGTTGTCCATAGTAAAGAGATTTTTACTGGGGTAGAAATTTTGCTGCAGTAAGAAAAAGTACTCATCTAGATTCTGGCTCTGAATGATAAAGAATGACAGAGGCTTTTCCTTGTATCTTAGCTGTAAAATGAAGGCATTCCTTTTTTCTCTTACACACCTTACTTCTCAAGAGATGCAAGAAAGTAACAGAAAATATAATCTTACTAAATTTTCCCTGGTGACCCCTTTTGTAGATCAGCTGGACCTTGTGTGCAAACTTGTGTTTATCAGTGGCATAGAAGAAGTGTACAAACTAGAACATACTTAAGTATGAACTCTGAACACCTTACATTCCCAGAAAGTGAGGTATTTTCCCTACTACTTGAATAATGCTTGTGTGCTACAGGAGGAGAAAAGAAACAGCTTACTAGGAAAATGATGACTGAGGTTTTGTTCATTTCTACAGATAAAAAAGGTTTCTTAGAACTGTTGAGTCAACTGTATTTAAAACTCATAGTAGAACTAAAAAGAAGAAGGTTCAAAAAATAACAGAACCACTGAAAGGCAAAAAGAAAAAAAAAAAAGATTGAAGTTGAACAACTTTATACAGAAGGGAGAATCAAATGAATGCCAATCAGATCAGGCTGCTGGGTCCCAGAGAGGCCCAGTTACTCCTTGATAGAAGAGCTGACAGGTCTCATCACTTGTCAGAGTCAACCAATGATGCCTTCATTCTGCAAGTACCAGTGACACTGGTCAACAGAAAGTCACGAGATGCTCTCTCCTTGTGTTTAATGAAAGAAAAAATGAACAAACAAAAATCCTCCCATTGCTAACCGAGGTTATTTAAAGAATTAATACATCTAGTTAGTTCAGTCAGCAGAACTAAGAGCTCAGGGTCTATAAAACACTCCAAGCATTTTCCATGTCTATGCATAAAAACTGCCTGGATTTTCACAGTGAAACAAAAGCAAAATTGTACAAAAGGTGCTGACAGATCTGAAAAACCAGCCGAGAAAAATCACAGTCATGAATAAGTAAACTAACATACAAACCTAAACTACATCACACTACAGCAATAACAGAATGATCACAAGTTAGATCAAATTCTTTCTGAATGGAAGACCAAACAAAACAACTAAAAACAAGAGAGCTCAACAGGCAGCAAGGGTTGTGCCAAGCTTAAAGCTCGTCTAGACACAGTTCCAAGATCTGAAGAAATACAGAAGATCATGGTGAAGGTCTGGGGCAAAGTCAAAACAAAAGAAGAAGTAATATGATGTGCTACTTGATCACTACTGATTTTGAATTTCTTGTATGACAGTACTACAAGAGAAAAACAACCTTAAGATCACTCATGTCAACGTATTTCCAGTAGAGATGAAAAAAACTGCTGAGGTCTCAGGTCCAGTATGGCTTTCAACTTTGGCCCTTTCTGCCTCCCAAACAAAAATTCAAACCGGAACAGGCAAAGGGTTAAAATAAATAAATTAAATAACATGCACCAAGAGTGACAGAAAATATCAGTGTTTCCTCAGATGCAAAACATGGCTGTGGACAATTATTTGTCAGGCCAGGAACAAAGGGACAAAGGCCAACCATAAGAAGTTTAGGCTTGAAATAACCACATCTTTTCTTATTCAAGGAGAAAAGACATTCTAAAATCTGAGAAGAGCTAGAGGAAAAAAAGGCATCATTTCAGCTTTTGGTAGAGGGGTAAATTTATGGGCAAGATTGTGCGTTTTTGTAATAGCAACTGTGTCAATTGGGCAAAAAGAAAAGCATTCAGACTTAGGGGAGATCTGGAGACATGAAGACTTGCTCAGCACAGCAAGTCCATACAGCAGAGGAAACAGAAGACCCAGAGGGCTTGGGTGGGTGCAGAGTATTACTGTGCTGCTTGATGTGATCACACTGCTAGTGCACCAGCTGTCTGCAAGTCTGTCTGAACAGAAGGTGGGCAGCAGGTAAAGCACACTACTCTTATGGCAATCCTAGAGGTTGTGCCTATGTTGAAAATAAGACAGTCCAAGATTTGTGAGGTCTCTTCCAATTCTGAAGCAAAGGATATTGCACAGTGTCACACACAGGATAACAGATCAGAGGGATGGTCCCCTAGGGAAATTTCCTTGCCTTTAAAAGGAAGAGGTTCAAACAAACATTTTTGAGATTCCAGTCTCCTCCTGTGAAACCCTACTGCTAAAGAAATCACTGTGAGTTTTGCCACAGACTTTAGGGGAGTGAGGATTTCACCCCTACTGATTTGAAAGCCAGTCCCTAGTACAACTGGAACACAAACATAAAACCTTGTTAAGTCACACTCTGGGCAGACATTTTTCTTCAAGAATCAGTAAAAATGTTAAGTACTTGTTCAGTATAAAAATACACAGGTTAAACTTTTCTTACAGAAGGAAATGTTTGCAAGTTTATTTTTAAAGAACAGAATTGTATCTGAGCCATATTTTAGTGGCTACATCTTCAAAGAACCGTGTGTTTTGCATATAGATAGTATACACAATACTCCTGATGTTACAGTTATCAGCTCCTGAACAAAAGTTTAAATGTTTGTTTCAACAGCTTTCATTCTAAATTTTGCATAAGCCAGACCTGTGCTTTCCTTCAGTTTTACAATTCTCCCTTGGGAGCTTCATAATGCCAGCATCTGGATTCCTTTTACCCTTCAGATGAGAAAGGAGTGATTGTCCTAGTATAGGAATGAAGTTGGTCTCTCCTGGATATTGTCCAATGAGACTGCCAGCACAATGTAGTGGTGATGTATTAAATACAGATTTCACTGCCTGTCCCTCTTTTTAAATGCTTTCCAAAATAGAGGATAATTGCATTCCAACTATCAATTTCATCTCTCTAAGCAGCACTAAATATCAGTATCACAGAATATTAGCATATTGTAGTTTTTGAATACAAAGTGAAGTATGCATAAGTGCATTCAGTTTTGGCTTGCTTTTAAGATACTTTAGAAAGTATGTCACTTTGAAAATCCTTTAATTCTTCTGCTAATGAATAAAAACTGTAAGGGAGAGAAGTTAAACTAACCAGTTTTATCTTGTTTTTCTGAATGACTTCTTTGTTATCCTTCTGGTACAGCTCCATTTTCCTTTTGGTGTTCTCCAAATCCACATTGTTAGTCAAGTTAAATACTGCATAAATATTAGAAAGACAGAAAGTATTAGATCAGCATGCACTTTTATCACAAAGAAATACTATTCTTACACACTCCATCACTTCCAGCAACAGACACAAACATCACAATAACAGAATTTACTTAGATATGCCTCGTAGAGCAAGATGCAGCCTGCTAAATCCCTGCAAACTTCAACAGAAGCCACTAGAGTTTTTTCAGGTTTCTACATCTGTAATAGATACAAATTTGAATCTTGCATCCTGTTTTATGAAATTGATAATGATGCACATGAGTAATCACGATACTGTCAGTAACAGACTGACCTTTTTAAGTAGCAGTTGCAGCTACGTTCCAATTAAATGACAATAGCTAATTAACCAGCTCCAGTTAGATGAAGTTAGACTAAATGCATACATATTAAGACGAGGTTAGAAATAAAGTTGTACCATTTCATAAGATGACCTAATGTACAGAGACTACAGAGATTATCAGATTTTTCAGGTACTCAGATCGATTTCACACTTCACTGACTTAAAAGGTATCAATGTACAATGACCTAATTACAAAGAATCTGCAGATGCATCCAGATTAATTGGTTAAAATGACATTTTTTTGATGTCTCTTGATAGTGACAGGCAAGATCTCACATAATTATGAGCAAGCAGAGTTGGCCAGCAAGTTCCATAGTTTAGCAGAGCATTCTGGACCATTTACATACAGCATGGAACACACCTCAAGAATTGATTGGTTTCTATAATCAACATCTTGAAAGATGGTTGGATGATCAGTAATTCAATACAGTGTCTGAGTCTTTCACCTCTAGGTCACTGGTTCAATTGTGGGTCAACTGAATTCCAACTGAAAGCCATTATCACTGGGAAGTCGCCGGTGTTTGATACCAAGAGTGGATGCTGGGCTCATGTCCATCTCCCTAAAGCTTTACGAAGACCATAAATGTACAGCATTCTTCCCAGAGACTTTTAAGAGCTTTGTCACACACCTACTGTAAGCTTACAAAAGCAGCAGAGTAGTTTACACAGTCATTGATGAATCCCTTCCAAGAGAATAAAGGCACCACAGTTGTGCAAACAATCAGCAGGGGAAGGGGTTCCAGTGCAAACGCCAGCACAGGAACTGGAGGATTTTTATTTAGTTCTCTGTTCCTAGTTTTCTCAAGTGACTAGAGCCAATTGAACCCGGTGCACATGTACCACTGCAAAATTATTTGTGTAAATGAGGCTGAGAGAAACAGAAGGAGAAAGAATGATACCTGTGCTGCTTCCCGTCAGAACAGCAGAACATCTCAGTTCAGAAAAGATTAAAATCCCTTATTCTTTTCTCCCCCTCCACAAGTAACGTGGCAGAAATTAACTTACAGAATGGCTCTAGATAGGACAAACCACCAATAACCTAGACTGGCAAGGCAGTTGAGAGCAATTAGAGAAACAAAAAAAAAAAAAAAAAAAACAGATTTAGGCTAGATCTTATGAGGAAATTCTTTACTTAAAGGGCAGCAAGGCACAGGCTGCCCAGGGAAGTGGTGGGTGTCTCATCCCTGGAGGTGCCCAAGGTCAGGCTGGACGGGGCCCTGGGTAGCCTGAGCTGGTGAGTGGCAAACAGTCCACAGCAGGGAGTTGGAACTGGATGGACTTTAACCTTAAAGTGTGAGAATCACTGGCTACAGTTAGACTAACCCAGCAGTACAGCCTATGCTTCTCCCAGGCACAGGAGTCACCTCTCCCCCTGCTCCGACTGCAGGACTCCGGGTGCTTCATAGTGTCTGCAGAAACCTTTCAGTAACCTGAACTGGCTCAGTAAAGGCAATGGACAACTGCCAGAGATGGTGCAACAGAAGTAAAACAAACGTAAGAACACTCTTTCCAGGAGTACATAACTAACACTTTATCTTATTTCTATCAGAAGTATTCAGTCTTTCCTTGAACCACAGCAAAAAGGGTTAGACAGGATACAGTTGAAGAAATCCATGATCTTAAACAAAATGCTGTATCTATTTTTTTTCCCCTTTTCTAAATAAGCAGCACTAATAAGAGGACCAACATTTTATTTCAGTCTGGTTCGTGATAAGCAGCCAAACTCCTGCAGCCCTGCCCCAGCCTCCTAACTTCAGGAGGGATCTGAGAAGCAGGCTGGTTTTGTGGGCTAAGCATTTGATTGGGAATCAAAACCTGGGTTCAATTTCCAGCTTTGCTGCAGTTCTGGGGCAGATCACTTCACCCCTACACTGGAGGTCTCCCATCTGTGAGAACCACAAGAAGGAGGATAAAGCTTTCTTTCTCCTGTATATGTTCTGCTGAGTCTCCTTACTATAGTTCTGTGCAGCACCTATCTCAGGGTCTTGATCTCACCTTCAGTGGAGCCCTGGACATCACCACAAACCAACTCTTTGTTCTGAGAGCTCTCTATCAAAGTTCAGCTCCTTGGGTTTTGGAAGCAAATTACTCATTTCAGTCTATTTTTCCACACTCCAAAAGGGCTGTAAGAACATTTCCAGTTTCTTATTGCAATTACATATTCCTTTCCAGACCTGGCAGAATTTCCTTAATAAAACACATTATTTCAGTGTAAGTTTTTATTATTTTAGAGAAGATTTGACCTCCAGTTTTCTAGTCTACAGTCCCCAGCTGACAAGCAGCTTCACATTTGAGTATTACAGCATAGAAGAATGGTCATGTGAAAATGCTGGCATACAATCAGATCAAGACTCTGCAATGACAGCAGCTGCACGGGAATGTCAGCACTTCCTACAACTTAAATCCACACACCAGCTCTGTAAACTTTTCAATGACGACACAAGAAAGAAATAGCATATGAGACATGCTGTGCTAGCAGGATGCCCAGATGCCACCTTCAGGTGCAAGAGGAAGAACAAGATGAGATGCCAAAATGCCTCTGGCTCCTGAACACCTCAGTTGTTTCTTTAAAAATGACCCAGCAATAAGCAGACGACCAAGGTTTTGCAAGTACTGCTGCTTGAAACATTCAAGTGGGACTTTTTTGGTTTTTTTCCTCAGTTGTTAATGGATTTAACAATGCACAATCTCAGTTTGTAAAACACCAAATTAAAACTCTTCTCAGGCAAGGAGGCAAACTTTAGACACAGGCAGACATCTACCTTTATTTATAAATTCTTACAAAAGTGAGTAATCTTGATGCTTTCTATCACCTTGTATCACCTTGCAGCAAAGTGCTATGTTTACTTCTCCCTCTGTTTCCCTGCGGTGGCTGGAAACCACGGGGAGAATCCTCCTTGCAACCAAATCTCCTTGTACTGATCCTTCTCTGCATGTCTTACTCTACTTTGTCACCTGAGGACATGGTAGGGCAGCAGTCAGAAAGATCTGGACCTCCTAACCCTTTAGAGACCAGAATGGATTTCACCTGCTAAACAGTAACTCGCCATCACTGAGGAGAAACACTGCCTTGGTCCCAGTCATCCTTAGCTCTTGTTCCCCAACACCAAGGGGTCCTCATTTCAAGACTTAATATACTGGAGATTTATGTTTTGTTGCAGTGGTGTGAAGACCTGGTTGTGTCTATACCAAGATCGGTATCAACAGCAGTCCTTGAATAAATGAAAATATCCTCCCTCCAACATAAATATCCTAGCAGCAAAACAAACTGTGCTCTTTGACACTGCTCAGTTATCAGTGGCCAGCCTGTCAGTCAAAATACTTTCCAACATATTTTCTAATTTCTTTGCCATGGGCTTCAAATCCAAATGTAATTCCTACATTCCCTAATCAAAAATTAGAGAACGTAGACTCTTTGCCATTTTATCCCCACAATTACAATAGTCAGGTTCATTCTGTAAGGGGGACTAAGTTGTGAAAAATAACTTCCTTCCCTTCTCCTATGCCCCCTGCACTAATTACCTGGCATTTAAAAACCAGCAAGTATCAAACCAAAAAGCATCACAGCAACTAATACTCAGCATCTTACCTGCTCTATATATAGGACTACTCAGCATTGTTTGATTTAATTTTATCTGCATTTTGTCAGAAATTTATTTTTAAACAATTCTTCCAAATGTTGCTTTGAAAAAAAAAATTGACAACAAAAATTATAAAACTAGAACAGAAAATGTTTTATAAAAAAAAAAACAAACATGCTACACCTACCCTGAAAAAATATTGGTATAGGTCTGAATATGACTGGCAAAGCAGATGGTTAGTTTGAAAAGGTCTCAAAGAGAAGACAGACATTTTTGTCTGTGTTAAAATATAGCATAAGCTGATATCAGAGGCCTGAAGCCCTTCAGGGAAAAGAAACAGAAGCTGTTTTGTATGCAACAATTATTTATCTACTTATCCATCTCACACACTAGTTGGTTTATAAAATGACTTGCCTTGAGACATCTGTTGAAGTACAACAGGAAGACTATTGTGTTTTCCTGAAACTTCTCATTCTATTTAGGTAAAACGCCTTCCTTTGGAAATTGAGCCTCTGCAGGGAAACTTTCACTGCTTTTTAAAAAACGACATTTATTCTGCAGTTCTTTAAGAAATGGGAAAGTATTTTCTTGTTAGAAAAGGAACTGGAAAATTTGAGCCAAAACTTTGGATTACACGGAACAGAAAGTTGTCCAGAGATGTAGCACTGTGCATATGTCACCCCACTGTGGAACTTCAAAGTTGATCCATCAAAACATCCTTGTTTTACGTCTGAGATACTGAAAACTGTACGAGATTTCTCCTCCTAGAAGAGACGGTAATGTTATCAGGTTAAAATATTTGTTATTCAAATATTAGGCTCACTGCCTCTCTCGTGAGACAGCCGGCGGTTAGTTTAATGACCTACAAAGTCAGTTCCTATGTTGATCCCTTTTCTCTCATCCACAATCCTCTAAAAACCTTCTCCTTCCATTCTCTATACTTCTAGCTGAACCCAGCTAGTGGGAAAATGGCCACATATCCAACTTTTTTCTGTAAGAGAAATACATGGATTACAGAAAATACCGATTTGCTATAAACAATATTCCTCCTACCCTACTACCAAGAACTCCTCCATTACCATCACTGCAAACAGCCAGCCAGAGACTGGGAATGGCAGAAGGGCTTTGGGCAGAGCACTCCACAAACACATCCTCAGCCTGCACAGGGAGCCCAGAGCTGCTGTGGCACCTTTGCTCGGTGCTTTCCATCTCTGGGCAAACCCATGGGGGCTCTCTCTTTTATGAGGGTGGGAACAGCTTGGTGGTAGAAGAGACGGATCAAATCTTAAGAGGTCTCTTAAATGACACAAAATAATTATCAGGAAAAACACAAAATAATTATCAGGAAAAACAAAATGCAAAATTAAGCCAGGAAAAAAAAATCTAGTTAGGCATTATTAGACATTTCTGTCTATCTTCAGTTGTCTTTCCTTGTGACAATTTTCCAGAAAACAACTTGCTATAGAATTGAATTATTTGAATCACTAACCCTCATCAGGTCCAAGAAAGATCATTTTGGCTGCAACAGCATGATACTGAAATCTTAGTTCAGATGAGATGACTGAAACTGATCTTTGATAAAGCCACTCAATTTCATATTAGGTTCCTCCCATTCTTAGCAATAGCAGTACTGTCTTTTTACACACACAGGAAAAACCTCAAACAATAAACAACATAACCTACAAGCGATCATAGATAACAAAATCCTGTCTACCCAAGGATCAGTTGTTAGATAAATGTTCTGAGCAAACAAGACACCAGGCAGCAGGTATTGCACAAAGTCTTAGAGAAGAAATGAGATCCCAGAATCCAAGGGGCACAAACACAGAAGCCTCCTTCCAACATGAACCTTTCAAAAAGCAGTAATAACTATTAGCAACTGTGTTGTGGTAATGCCTAGAGGCCCCAGTCAGGTATCAGGACAGTGAGTACACACAAGCTAGGAGGCAGGGCCCTGCTTTGGAAAGCTGACACACCTGGTCTTCAAAAACTGGCAGCGAAGATATCCTGGGGAAGAAGAAAGTCTTGTAGAAAGCACAGGAAAAGTGTACGTGTTGTGCAGAGACTGTGACTCTGGTTGCAAACTCTAAGGTTCAACCTTGTCCCTCTCAGCAGAAGGACACAGGCCTGACTTACTTCAGTAGATGTATCGCTCTCAATGACGTTGTAACCTTCTCACTTCATTTTTACTCCTAGTGCTAATGACAACTAACTGTTTACAGTGTTACCAAATTGTCCAACTGATTTTTCCTTCAGGAGAAAGTCTGCATTAAAATGTGGTTTCTATTTTAAAGCCTTGTATAACACATTTTAGCCCAAAGCATTATTTAGTGGCTGCATTCTAAACCACTTAAAAATGTGCTTTTTATAACAGCAATCTTAAGAGGTGACTACTCTAATGTTTGACCTTTTCCCTCACCTCTTTCACTGTACCACCCAACACTTTTCTTTAAATAAAAAAGTCTGTAGTTACAATACGCCTGATACAAAGGGGAAAATGTGCTCCAAGTGAGGCCATACATCACAGCAATGGAATAAAACACTGCAGTCACTACAAATGCTGGAGATGCTCTACCCGAAGCACTCGGAAAAGCTATCAGAATCATGCCAGGGTCACAGAAGTACACTTACATGGGATGTCTAGATCTTCTCTGCCAAGCGACTAATTTACCTGAAACCCCCTCACAACTTAAGAAACAAAACTGAGCAGCAAAGAGCAAACAGTAAAGCTGTGCTTTTTAACACTTGGAACTTCTCACGGAAAAACTGGAAATTTAGGGTAGGGAAAAGGAGGGGGGAGATCTGGTTCTCTGCTCCCTAGCTTCCCAACCTGGTGGCTCTAACAACCACCAGCAGCTACTGCCAACCTGCCATACATTGGCCCCACGAGGCAGAGCTTTGCTCCGCATGACTACACTCTTTCTTTCCCTTTCTGTAGCCCAGTTTCCCACGTGCACAAACGAGCAGGGAATTCACATATACAAAGAAAAAGGAAATGACTGCTCTTACCAGTAAAATCTAAAATACCCTCAGAGTTGAAGATGTCTCTAACGTATTGATCTGCCGTGCCACACACATGCCCTAAAAATGCTGAAGAAGTTAACACTGCTGTGTACCAGACAGCAGTCAGGTGGAGAGCTCTGCTCAGGAACACAGGCAGGGACATTTAGGGAGATTACAACAGTCAGTGAAGTTTGAAAGGAAAAATGTGACTATGGGAAAGAATGGGGCTTGAATTCTCATTGGATGCATTCTTGAGTCTAACCAGCCCTCTGGATTGCAGATCTATTTTACATTAGTAGATCATAAATTACTCCTGTGACTGTGAAAATTAACAGCCTTTTGACTGCACCCTTTCCTTCCTCACACAACCCTGGCTGAAACTCTAACAAGGGAGGAGCTATTTCATCTTTCTGATCCTTTTGGTATTTTAGATGTCCCTTTCCAGTAACTAACTTCAATTCCTGATGTGCATTTGCTGAGCTCCTATGTGATGTGTTTGCAGGACCAGCACAATAACAGACAAATTCACTCTTCTACACAAGGTTACGAGCGGCAGATGCGAGTTCTGCTGCTTCTCAAGCAAAGTGCTATCAGAGGCTCTGGAATCATTTGAAATTTAACTACCTGATCCTAAGAGCTGGGGAATCACAACATGCTGCACAAATTGACGAGGTTCAGGAGTTTTCAGGCAAAACTTCAACTCCCTTGTTGCAGATACCAAAATATCATGTAACAGCAGTAAGTGGGAAACCTGTATTTAAAGCTACATAAATACAAAGCGGTTTTCCTTTCTGTGTGCACACACTCTTCCAGGATCCTCTGGCTAAGCTGCAATCATTCTTTCTGTTCACTCTCTCCTTCCTCTACACCATCCAAAAAATATACAAACAGAACTACACCCACATTGTCTCCTCCAGATATTTGGACCCATATGAGTGTGCCTGGTGTTTCCCAGCCACACGATTTAGCTCTCCAGCTTCAGCCTTCTGATGCCAACAAAAACATGACACATTGCTCACAGCAGTAAGTGTATTGGATATGTTTCTACAAAACACCATAGTGCACAAAGGAGTAAGGGCTCCTCTGAAAAGCTGAAAGGGAGCGGCATCTCCATGACTTCCTTCAAATGGCATTCACTGCCTTTCCTGCACATTTTAAGCCACCTCTTCATCCTCCAGGACAAAAAAAAAAAAGTCCATAAAACCAAAAAGCAAACCATTTAGGAGTTTCTCCTTTGAACACATCCATGTTTTTCTAAGCAAAATCCATCACTCCACCATAAATCACAAGTCACCCTAACTAAGAAAAAAATAAACTCTGTTGATAACATAGGCCCTTTCCAAAGGGCAAAGTTCTACTTCAACTAAACCAAAGAGAAAGAAATCAATGCCTGCTCCTAAACCTTCTTATTCTGCACAGCAACATAAAATGCTACCACAGTGGTATGTAAGGTCATCAGCTTCAAAGCAGCTTCAACTACTGTAACTTGCAGAAGCAAAACTGATGAAAGACACCATATGGCTCCTGTCATGGCAGATAAAGCTAATGGAGGCGTATAATGAAAATCTGAATTTCTCTTCTGTTTAATCTTTCCCAGTGCAGCACCAACAACCCTCTGCAAGCCTTTCTTTTCCAGATATAAAGCACTACTTCCACTTTGAATCATGTTTTTCCTCTGGCAGCTAAATGTTCTCTACTTCACAGCACCCCACAGTTCAGCAAATATGGTTAAAATACACAGGAAAAAAGTAATTAAATAAACATCTGATACTACAATAAATTCTATCATAGGAACCCAACTTAGACATTCTCATAGGTAGCTTGTCAAGATAAAGGCCTATGGTGGTCTCATGAGCACAGCCCGTCAAAAAATGCAAGCATTAAGACTTACCAATTTCTTCTATTTCTTCCAGGAAATCATTATATTCACTTAGACTGGAAAAGTCATCCTCTCTTTTATTGTATCTTTGAGAAAGAAGAAACAATCGTTTACATAATGCACACAGATGAAATTTCAATTCAGCAAGGCTCTTGCTGCAAGCATATTAAGTATTGACCTAGTTTTATCAACAATGCTCTTTGTGGCTCCCACAACTGACCAATGTACAGAGTCTTTAAAACGAGACAGAAGTGCTTGGAAAGGAGACAGTCTGTTATAAATCAGTGCTATCTTTCCCTACTATTTGCAGGCACCTTTTCTATCATTACAGGTAAACAGGAGCACAAAACCTAGCACATAGTTATTTCCAAACCACCCTGACATCATGAAAAATCTGCTAAAGACAGAGACAACAGCAACACCCACAAGAAAAGTTTTTTCTACAAGTATCAGAAGAGAGAGTTGGGCTTTTTGCCAACAAGAGAAAGCTTATGTCAGCAGCAAACTCAAAAGTGCTACACGATTATCTTACTCCATATCAATACATCCTTCCAGAACTCATTTATTCAACTCTTTGTAGTTGGAAAAACAGGACAACAAGTCTGGCTAGAACATGGACAAGCTCTCAAAGTCAAGATACATAGGCTTTCACAAGAAAATACAGAGCTGAAATTCTGCCTGCTCTGCAGACCAAGACACATGACACCTAGGAACATAAAAATCAAATTCTGAGAACTCAGGCACAGTTCCAATTTTGAGGGTTTATTTTTTTCTGTCTACTAAAAATTAATCTGGCAAATTCAAGCAGGCCAAGTATTTTCCAACATTTTTCTGTTCTAACTACGCTTCTTTTTGTGTTTAGTCAACCAAGTTGACTTCATTCTAATTTGAAGTTTACTGAAGCTAACAAAAGTTATAATCAAAACTCAAAATTATTACTTTCCACATCAGCATCTTGGTATTCAATGAAGCAATTTTCCTACATCTTGGCAATATCGTAAGATTCATTTAGTTTAAGTCTTCACTAAGACTTACTCAAAGGCTGCCAAGGTTATGATTTACCTGCGTGTTCCCTTTTGCACACCTCTCTCCAAGTCCGCCACATTCCATCAGGCTTTCTTTTCTCACTCATCAAGTGGCCTACTTTTTTCCTCATAAAATACTGTTTTACGACCACAAGACACGAGATGCAATTTATCTCAACTCCAAAGCTCTCAAATCCAGATGATGGTCTTGCAACACAATACTTGTAAGCAATCATTTCCGCTAACAATTGCTGCGTGAAGTAGAAAACAATACGAACACAGCTTCTCTTTTGCCCATTTTCATTTGGAAGGGAACTAGCCTTCAGTTCTCCAAACACGTCCCCAGGCAACAGAACAACCCAGGTCCTCATTCTGCCCCACTCCCATGTTCACCCCCTCAAAGGGAAAGCAGCTGTGGTCCTCAGCATGAAATCATCTCCATTTGGGAGGCAGGTCTTTGCCAAATACCCCACACAAAAACACCCAACATTTTCTAACGCTAAGCAGGAATTCCTCGAGGTTAAGTTGAGACTTCATTCCTCAGCCATTGCATAAAGTCAGACTCTTCCCTCGCTGTTAAATGGAGGCAAGTTAAGTTATGGTGTTGGTTCTCAGGAGTTTTTATTTGTTTGTTTTTAAACAGCCACTGGAAAAATAAGAATTTCTGAAACTGGGATCCATGACATAGATCCACATTCTCATCTTTTAACTGGTGACACTCACATTTTCAGCACTTTCTTACGAATTTCCACTTCCTTGTCAACAGCAGGATCATCGAAGAGCTGTACCCTGAAGTTACTCTTCCGCAGCGGTGTATCACACTCATGGCAGTTCCCAGCCCCCCTTACAAACAGGAGCTCCACGCAGCTCTCACATCTGAGGGAGAAGGACACAGAAGCACACACGTTAAACAGTAACTGAAACACCTGATGGACTCTCTTTTTTGTTGCACACACTCTCTAAACAAGCATATCTCCCCTTTCTTTCACTTCTCGCACTGTAACACTGAACTCTGTAGTTCTTCACCCGTAGCATCCAACACCTGCACTGAAGCAGGCGCCCTGCACCATGCCTGCAAGGAAACGACCTCAGCAACACAAAGGCATTCACTCACCCTGCCCAAACAGCTTCACCTCTTTGCTAAGCCTGAAAGCTAATCCAAACACAATGATGGGTTTTGTGTCACGAGGAAGTTTGTTTATTGACACCAAACTCATTTCACACGAAGCAGGCTGCAATATCCTTATTTACCCTGAGCACTACCTTGCCACACAAAAAGTCCCGTTTATTTTCTCAGCGCAAAGAGGGACACCAGATCCTGCCCAGAGCCTTCCAAGCCCTTTCCAGCATTACTGTGGAAGAACTGTTGCAACAAAGCCAGCTGAACTCCAGCCCAGCACAAAGAAAGGAACCCAAAAGAATCCCTATATCATTTTTAGCAATGCCCAACATTCTGCACCTCTCCTACACCTTCTGTTAATGCTTTTAAAATTGCACATAAGTACACATCTTTACACAAAAACAAAAAATACCCTTCTGGATTTATTTCTTCTATCTTAATGAAGATTTCAGATTTCAGGATGACGCTAGCTAACAAGTCAGTGTGCATTTAATAAGGCAGGAGTGCACTAGGAGCTACATTATTTTTTAAAAGGTACTTGGGTACAAATAAGTGCAAATTTCTAGCAGAGGGCAACACCTGCTGCAGTCATTTCCTACTGCCAAAGGGGGTAAGGGGTGTCTATTTATAACCTAGGTGTATTGAAGCCAAGACAGTCATACATTAAGGGCTGTGCCTTCACCAGCTCAGCACAAAATCTAAACAAGTTAAGGGAAGCAATACTGACATGGTTGCAAAGGATCTTAAACAGAACTTCCACCCCATGGATCTGCTCCCAGCTAGACTGGTTCCAGTACACACACAGGCAGAGCTATCTACTATCAACCAGTTTTGCCCAGCTGCTGTTTGCAAGACTAGAAACTGCAAGACAAATGTGACTGTATCCTACAATTAAAAAAAAAAAATACTGCAATTTTTTTTTAAGAGAACTCCAGCTCTGTAATGCATCTTGCAGCTGACTGCACTGAAGAGCAAACACTGGATTTATCTAGAGATTCTCCTGCCCAGTACTCCTCTGGTTAGAGGAACAAACACATTTAAATGCACTTTAGCTGGGAAAAGAAAGATCAAACCTTTCGGTAAGCTATGTCTGAAAGTCAGAAGTTACAAGGACATCAGCTCAGGCTGTTGTCGGGAAGAATTTAACTCACTGTTAAGCAACACTGAATGAAAGAAAGAGGGGAAAGGAAGGGAAAGGCTCTTTCTGCTTCCCACAACTAGTTCATGTGTGCAGCAGCCCTGCACACAAGGACAGTTTCACTGTCTCCTTCATTCTGGCAGCCAGCACTGTTTGTACATCTTTCAACACAGCAACCACAGCACTTGGAAAGAAAAAAAAAAAAAAAAGGAATATTTGTCTCCTCCTTCCTATTTTTAAGTTATAAAAAAGGGTGAGCAAAGCTCCAGAACTTGGCAAGTGGATCCAAGTGCAGGTGTTTGATTTGTTTTTATCGCGGTGTTGCCTAAGGACCAACAGAACAGGGTCTCCCTGTGTGAGATGTTATGCACAGACAGTAGCACCTGAAACTACTTCACCTTTTTCCCCCCTCTCTTCCCCAAATCAAAGACATTTCAAGTTTACGCAGGACCCAGCTAGGGAAAACACCCTTCCTGGCAAAGCAANCAGCTAGGGAAAACACCCCTCCTTGCACAAGCACTCCATCCAAGTGCTTTAGTGCCTGCCCAAACCAGGAGCAGTGTTCCTAAGGCTACAAAACTGCTTTCCTACAAAAAAAAAATTAAAAAATAAATAAATAAAGGGTGCAAACCTCACAAGGGGAATCCCATATCAGGTGATCGACTTCTTTCTCACTCGCACGCATCCGTACTTATATTCATCCATACAAAATTCCTTTTGAACACAGAAGTGGTTTTATGGGACAGGACGGGACTGAGCCCAAACCCTGCCTCCTCTCCATCTCCCCCTGCATTGCAGCCATTCAGATGCAAACTTCGTCCCTAGCAGAGATGTCTGTGTCCCCACAAGCTGCAGTCGCTTTCCCAGTGATGGAGGCATGCTTGGTCCCACACCTCCTCCTCAGTCCGGGAGGAATAAAGCCATCTCTGGAGCTCCTGGCAGGTGAGCTCCTCCTCACCATTTCCGGGACAAACAAAGTATCCACAGCAGGATACTAACTCGCAGTACACTGGACATCGGTTTGCTCTGTGCTTTTCCTCCCTTTTGTTCCCACAAAGGAATGGCTCAGCCTAAGCAGTCTACAGTGATGCACATTTTTTGAGGACAGCAAGTAATAAAGCAGGTCAGCAGTTTGCCACCGCGGCTGCACGAAGTGCACAGCATGCCTTACATACATCTCAGCGTTCAAGGGCTTCAGGACCACACTAAAAATGTTTTAATTACGTTGCAGAAAAAGAGCAGAAGTTCCTTCACACACTCCTCATGCAGGAGGACAAGAGATAAGCAGTGAAGCCCCTGGCACATCCAAGCAGACCTCAGCACAAGAGCAGCTCGACGGCCCTGCTTATTTTTCTAGCCTGGCTGGCAACAGAGCAAACAAAGCAGAATAAAGGAAGAGCCATTCTCAGAAGCAGAGCACTACATACCCTTTCTTTTTACATTTTACATCCTGCTGACCAAGGCAAAAAAATTCAGGACTTTGATACACAGCCATTAATCAGTTCAGAAAAAAAATCTCTACTGCTGGTNAAAAAAAAAAAATACTGCAATTTTTTTGTTAAGAGAAGTAGAACTCCAGCTCTGTAATGCATCTTGCAGCTGACTGCACTGAAGAGCAAACACTGGATTTATCTAGAGATTCTCCTGCCCAGTACTCCTCTGGTTAGAGGAACAAACACATTTAAATGCACTTTAGCTGGGAAAAGAAAGATCAAACCTTTCGGTAAGCTATGTCTGAAAGTCAGAAGTTACAAGGACATCAGCTCAGGCTGTTGTCGGGAAGAATTTAACTCACTGTTAAGCAACACTGAATGAAAGAAAGAGGGGAAAGGAAGGGAAAGGCTCTTTCTGCTTCCCACAACTAGTTCATGTCTGCAGCAGCCCTGCACACAAGGACAGTTTCACTGTCTCCTTCATTCTGGCAGCCAGCACTGTTTGTACATCTTTCAACACAGCAACCACAGCACTTGGAAAGAAAAAAAAAAAAAAAAGGAA
>VXAB01004196.1:15448-44477 GCA_013399175.1 Odontophorus gujanensis | reverse complement strand
AAAAAAAAAAAAAGGAATATTTGTCTCCTCCTTCCTATTTTTAAGTTATAAAAAAGGGTGAGCAAAGCTCCAGAACTTGGCAAGTGGATCCAAGTGCAGGTGTTTGATTTGTTTTTATCGCGGTGTTGCCTAAGGACCAACAGAACAGGGTCTCCCTGTGTGAGATGTTATGCACAGACAGTAGCACCTGAAACTACTTCACCTTTTTCCCCCCTCTCTTCCCCAAATCAAAGACATTTCAAGTTTACGCAGGACCCAGCTAGGGAAAACACCCCTCCTTGCACAAGCACTTCATCCAAGTGCTTTAGTGCCTGCCCAAACCAGGAGCAGTGTTCCTAAGGCTACAAAACTGCTTTCCTACAAAAAAAAAATTAAAAAATAAATAAATAAAGGGTGCAAACCTCACAAGGGGAATCCCATATCAGGTGATCGACTTCTTTCTCACTCGCACGCATCCGTACTTATATTCATCCATACAAAATTCCTTTTGAACACAGAAGTGGTTTTATGGGACAGGACGGGACTGAGCCCAAACCCTGCCTCCTCTCCATCTCCCCCTGCATTGCAGCCATTCAGATGCAAACTTCGTCCCTAGCAGAGATGTCTGTGTCCCCACAAGCTGCAGTCGCTTTCCCAGTGATGGAGGCATGCTTGGTCCCACACCTCCTCCTCAGTCCGGGAGGAATAAAGCCATCTCTGGAGCTCCTGGCAGGTGAGCTCCTCCTCACCATTTCCGGGACAAACAAAGTATCCACAGCAGGATACTAACTCGCAGTACACTGGACATCGGTTTGCTCTGTGCTTTTCCTCCCTTTTGTTCCCACAAAGGAATGGCTCAGCCTAAGCAGTCTACAGTGATGCACATTTTTTGAGGACAGCAAGTAATAAAGCAGGTCAGCAGTTTGGCACCGCGGCTGCACGAAGTGCACAGCATGCCTTACATACATCTCAGCGTTCAAGGGCTTCAGGACCACACTAAAAATGTTTTAATTACGTTGCAGAAAAAGAGCAGAAGTTCCTTCACACACTCCTCATGCAGGAGGACAAGAGATAAGCAGTGAAGCCCCTGGCACATCCAAGCAGACCTCAGCACAAGAGCAGCTCGACGGCCCTGCTTATTTTTCTAGCCTGGCTGGCAACAGAGCAAACAAAGCAGAATAAAGGAAGAGCCATTCTCAGAAGCAGAGCACTACATACCCTTTCTTTTTACATTTTACATCCTGCTGACCAAGGCAAAAAAATTCAGGACTTTGATACACAGCCATTAATCAGTTCAGAAAAAAAATCTCTACTGCTGGTGCTGCTTACTGGGACTATTAAAGAATGAATTACTAACCTTCTTCACAAGGGTTATTTTCAGTAGATATGCTTGTTAAACAGAACCAAGTATTTAGAATCTCTGAGGCCCTCTTTTTCAGCTTTTATAACCAAGATGTTTCTGTAATTTAAAGTAACGGGCAAAACAAACCATCCTCTCTACTATGGAAAAGTTTAGATTAAAAACATAATGATACAGTCTTCAACACAGAGCCAAGACTTGAACTCCAAACAAATGGAATGGAGAGTATCAACAAAAAAAAAGACATCTTTTCACTTGTTCCTCAGTTCTACATCACATGGAAATTTACTTACAGAAATGGAACGATCCTTGATTTATAGACAGGGAACATTAAAAACAAACAAGAAAAAAACCACACACGTGAGAAAACTTACAGAGAGACATCCCCATTTTTAAATCAGAGAGGCTTCTAAGAACACCCACAGGCTCTTTGTCTAGCTCAGATCAGACTACTTGGAGTGTTGCACCAAGATTCTTGAGCAAGGACACACACGGCCCAGTGAGGAGCGTGCAGCCATCAGACCTGTTTGTTTCACAACCTCCAGTACATTTAGCAAGTGCTCAGAACCCACAGTGGTTTCTACTACACAGCCAAGAGCTCATCTACTATTCACAGTCACCCACTGCAGGTTTGTTTTCCAAAACCAGGCTGATGGACTAAGAGACAAATCCTACAAGGCAGCTTCTTCCTGAAGTCTGCAGCAGCAATGAACTCTCGCTGATCCAAGCAGCTCCGGGATCCAAATGAAAACAATTTGTTTGTTGAATGCTACCTTACAGGTTTGGGATCAAAAACAGAGAGAAGAAGGAAAAGCATGACTGCAATGGTGCACGTGAGAGAGAGCTCATTATGGCAATCAGACATCTCAGGTTTTGGGTAGAAATCACAGTTCTGTCCACCAACAGATGAGCATCTAACACTTGATAAGCTATATTAAGTTGCCTGCAGCTCCCCTCTGCTCAGCCCATGGTAACATGCACTGCAAGAGTGAACCTTAGAAATCACTTCCAACTTACTTTTTTCCCCCCACAAAAGTACTGAGACCCTAGAGAGATGATCTCAACCACCCCACCCCCCCCATCTTAACCCCTCTTTTAAACAACAAGGCATAACCAAAATAAGGCTCTGGTACTTGGTCTATATCTGTACTATGTCAATTCTCAGCATCATCTGCCAAGCATACCATCTTTCTTTCAGACTATTTATATCTTTGGGGAAAAGGATGCATGCATAGACTTCTGTTAGATTTTTGTTCTGTCAGACAAGTTCTACTCCATATTGCAGAATGAAGGTGGTTAAACAAACCCAGACACCGCAAAAACTCAGAAGACACTCAGCCCTACTTAACCCTACTTTCAAACACCCCCACACATGCCTGGGTCATTCTGCAAACACTACAGCCCAGCTCATCCCACCTGCACTATGCAGAAAGCAGACCAGGTTGCCGCTGAATTACAGCCTTGAAGGAGTGGCACTGAAAGCAAAAAATAATAAAAAAAGATACAGTGCATGAATTAATGATAAACAGAAACACTTCCACCAGCCATTGTGTTTCAACATCTCCATTACAAAACCATTTCAAGTGGCTGGGACCTGATAAGGGAGTTTTGCAGCAAACTGAAACTTAACCAGCTCAGAACATGAGACTTGTTTTTTTTGCTTTTTGGTCCCTCAAGCACATTGAATATATTTCCACTGATGTTTAAATTGAAGTGGTTCTTCACGAGATACTGCTGCATAATCAGTTAAGCGCACAATAATGAAAACGTATCTTATGGCACATTTATCTCAATTGAGTCGGGATGACAAGCCAATACTTGAAAGGCCAATTCTTGACAATTCACAAGCAGCTGCATGGCATTGAGAAATAAATGTTTTCACAATGACTAGGCATGCCGTAGCAAAATCGATAGAGAATCTACCCAATGTACCAGAATGACAACTTCAGATCCATTATGGTTGGCTGGGCAAACACATGCACCGAAATGATAATTCAACTATGTCAATAAACCTTTTATTCTGTTTTATTCTCTTTCAGTAAGCACTTTTGCAAGTTCTTCAGGTTCTTAACAAACATCAGGCTTGGCTGCTTCCAGGATTAGGAGCTGCCCACGGAACACCTGACCCTAAGACACAATTACAACATTCTCCACATTTGCCTTAAACCTGCAAACCACACACCTTTCAGGTGGGGTCCAGCTCAACATGCCCCTTGGCTCAAGGCACCCAGGACAGACACTGCTTATCATTCCCAAGTTTAGGATCTCACACCAAACTCCACACAGGACACAATGCTGTCCCACACCCATCTGTGACATGGGAAAAACTCCTGGGCTGCCATGGGCAGGCCTTGCTGACTCACCTGCACTGGCTTCTGGAGCACCTGCACACACCAGAAATCTCTCACTCAAACAACTCTCACACATAATAGAAAATAAACACTTTAGGGACTCAAAACAGTCACAACAAATATTTTGCTTGAACTAAAACAAGGCTTCTACTTTCCGCACTGTGTTTGCAACGCAATTTACACTGCAACAATGGCATTTGGAAGCAAGACAAGGAAATAAGGTCATACAGTAGAAAGTGGGGAAAAAAAAAATAAAATAGTATTAAAGGCACGATGTGATATCCTGACCACAGTACTGAGGGTTCGTCACGAGACACTCCTGCATTTCATGTCTAATCTCAGACAGCAAGAAGATAAAGTTGATAAAACACACATCTTCAACAGAGCCGGGCATATGCCCAAGGTTTCCCATAAAAGCAGCAGTGGTCTGGGGTCTCAATGGGAAGCATGCAGGAGTTTTAAAAACTGCCTCAAACGCAAGACTTCTCGAAATCAAAACCGTCACCAGTCTCTTCCAGGCATACCTGCTGAATGCTCTGCACATGTTGGTTCCTCTCTCTTGGTCTTTGGGAGGAACCAAGCCAAATTTCTGCCAAAAGCACTGACTTGTATTTCACCCTTAGCATAAAAACTATGCAGTCTGGTTTCCTTGAACTACTCAAACACAGTGAGGCACTGTGGATGCCTGTACTTAAGAGCAGCTAAACAGAACGGTCTATTGGAACAACAAAGACAAATTCCGTGGTCCTAACAGCACTGACAATACTGCTGGTGCTCAAAGAACAATGTATAAGGAAAACCTATTAAGTCTGCTTGGTTTGTGCTCTGTGCTAGCTCCAGTTTTACGATAGAAAACAATCAACTATTTCCTTTTAGATAAGTTATTTCAGATAAACAGTTTCATTCATTCCTGCCAAAAAACAGGGATCAAATAAGTTGTGAGACAGCAGCTCCCATTCCCGTGAGCAGCAGAAGTCTTAGCCACCTTGATTTTGTACGTTAGCAGACGAAAACAACGCTTGCATTTATATGTGTTGAGCAAGCAGCAGTTCCAAAGAAGCTGTTCATCTCCCATCACCCTGCTGCACAACGTCCTCTCCCTGCTGCTGTCTCTCATGGGCCAGAAACAAACACTTGTGCAGCCACACAATTACTTGCTGGGTTTTCTTCTCCTGCTAGACAAACTCACCCATTTAGTTCACCTCATAGCTGACAAATGCCTATGCCAGCACATAGCAAAGGGCAAAGTGAACACAGGAACGAGCAATGAGGGTGAGAACACTTAAGCAGGATGTTGCCAAATATAAAATCACAGTCAGAGCAGTAAGAATATCACACTATGCCATAGAGGACTCAAAAGGCAGACGTGTTTCAGAATCATTCCTTAGGGAGGCTGAAGCTGGAAAGGGGTTGTGTTTAGTTCTAGAGGATGCAGGCACCCAGATGAACAGCAAAGCACTGCATGAGGAATGCCACGTACCTCAACAGCTTGGCAGATCCCATCTCCAAGCACAAGAAGAAGAACCCAAGAGCGAGCTCCAGGCCCCAACAAGTTAGGCAGCCAGACTTCCTGCAGACAGGTCAGGACATCCCACAAACAGCACTCATACTCAGGCAGCCTGCACTACTGTATTTATACAGAGGTGGTACTGACAACAGAGGATCCCTTCACATCCCTGGAAGATGTCTCCCTCACAAGTGCTCATGGAAGTAACCACAACAAATTGAAGTGAAAGATGCCCAGCAGAGCCAGGTCTCAGGAAATGTCTGATCTCATCCAGCAGGACCCAGGACCAAGCTGCTGGGGAGTGTCTCTGGGAGGCAGCACAAAAAGTTCCATTCTTAAGCTCTGAATTCAAGAGCACACAATGCTGTCTACTAAAACGTGTCCATCCTTTCCCTCTCACAAAGCTTTTATGACATTATTTTAGCTTGATCCAGAAGCATAAGGAAAGAATAGGATCTAAAAAGCATCCTCCTTTACTTGAGGGTACCCTCAGCTGCTTCATCAATACACGTCCTGAGAGGTGACAAAAGGTACAGGGACAACAAGCAAAACAAGAACTGACAGGGTAGCAGATAAAGGATTGCAATTATATTTCAGAATTGATAAAAATAAAAGATCCAGAACTCATGTCATATTGCAGAATATTTTAAACAAAGCACTCAAGGTTATTTCACAGGCAAGTGCTTCCACAACAGAAAGTAATGCAGTCAAACAGAACCTCGTGCATATGAAAAAAAGTCACAAGTCTGTGGGAGCTCATCACTTAAAAAGCACCAAGGAGTGGGCAAGACACTCCTGCACACTAATTTAAAAAACAATAACAATTACACAAACAATTAAATAACAATTAGAATTATCAGGTTTAACCACTTGTCTGAAACTTCATACTGGAAATCTTAAGTCTTATCAGCCACAGCAGTGAGACTCCAATAGAAGGAGCAGGGCAAAAATCAGCTTCACAATGAAATTTAGTAAGCTCATGAGGAAGAAATCATGATCCAGCTGTCTTTTCAAGACAATGTAAATTAGTAACCAAGAAGAGGTCATCCAGTCTCATCTATGGTCCCAGCTGCTTGTTCTAGATCCCAGAACCTACAGAGAATTATGAATGATTTACATATACATATATATATACATACACACATATATTTGTATGTATGTATGTATATATAAGGAGACAGAAGAGCTGATTTTGGTGAAGACATTAAAATTTCACATACATTTTCATCATAGAATTTATTTCTGCTTTTAAAGCAATGACATGCATGGCACAGATGTTCTAGTATCTGCTCGTAACAGAAATAACTCCTAACCATCAAGCTGAAGCACTCTTTCTTAAATTACACAGATTCACCCATCAATAACCAAATAATTTATCTTATCTGTCATAAAACATGATATGTGAACATCTCAGATTCAAGCTTCATTCACTTGGATCAATTTTTTCACCTGGAAAAGGAAAAGGGGTAAAATCTAACCATCTGACCTTAGCAACTGATAAAACAGCTCCAAAGAAAAAGAGAGAGCAAGCATTCTTACCTTGCCCTATTTCAGATAGTGCAAGCAATTTAATGTGTAAATAATAGATATGATTCAAGCATGTAAAAAATAAATCTGTTAGCATGTATATATTAGCTGATGCTTACTTCTGTATACTTTGGGCTATGACATGTCTCAGCTCGGAAGTAAAACAAGTTCAGATGGATGGCTTCTGTGCAGCAAAAGGAGATGGCCATGCCTCAGCAGCTCATCATTCCCCCTTCTTCATCAGTCCTACATGGACTCAGTACACAAACAGCTTCCCAAGACTGCTGCCATTTGGTGGGACAGGGCAAAGGCACCAGCAGCCTTTCAACAGAAAGGACTCAGGTCTGCCAGGTTAAGCATAGGTAGCTTTACTTCACATCCCAATTCTCTAGCTGAATTCCAATTGATTGGGCCATTCTTAATTGCCTGACCTCCAGCCATGTTCAGAGTGGCTTGCTAAAGCTTTGTTGCCTCTACTGTAACGTGAAAAAAAAGCAAGAGAAGGAAGAATGACCTTTACACAGTCCTTAAATAGCTGACAGAGCTGAGTCTAAATTATGGTTAACATGGAAAGTTGCAGAAAAGCTCATTACAGGAAAATCAAGACGACCAACATTCTATTGCCATCTTGCACCCACACAGAGACTCAATCCTTGAAAGGCTCGGGTGAGAATCTTTTAAAGTGAAAGACATGCAATAAGAAAAAAAAAAAAAGACAGAGTGAAAGGTTTGTGTACTTCCACCTTTGAAAACAGACAAAAGCATAAGACAAATTTGTTGACTTGCCAAATACATATCATTAAAAAAACCTAACAGTTCACAGCTTGCTGAATAAGTTCACTTCCAAATAACCACACACAGACAGGGCTGGAAGGGACCACAGGGCTCATTCCCTGCATTTCCACCAAGTATCTGAAATCCACACATCTGCCACAAATGGCACAGGCAAGTTCAAGTTACAGCTTTACAGTCTGTAACCAAACAGATTTTATCAAAAAAATAAAAATAAAGCTTCTTTATCTCACCAGTCTTCATTTTCCTCTGCATACAAGCAAAGGAGTATCCTTGTGGAAGTCCCAACAGTAGCAATACTAACTGCTCCCTTCCTCCCTCCTCTCATTTGGGAATCTCCTACTTCCTACCCATTTTTAAGGGTCATTCCTCACTTCATTTTCACGTAATCCCTAAACAACCATTATCACATCTTTACTCAGCATGAGATAAAATATAGACTGTGCTTCGTAAACAGTGGAGACCTTAAGATTACATTCTTAGTGGGACACAGCATGATAAATATTTCAGCCATGTCTTGAAATACCCTACAATATACAATGTACACACACAGCAATATATATAATATACAACGTGTGAAACAATCTCAAAAATAAACGTTCTGAGTTGTTTAAAAAAGATAGAGAAAAGAGAGCAAAGCCTTCCCCCATGCTGGCCACCAAGCAGGTCAGCCTGCAATTTCCCTTTTAAGGGTGGCACAGAGCCTGACCTACTTAAAACCTGCTAGGAAAACACTTATTTGCATCACAAATATTATCATTTTAAATAAATTATATATTTTTTTCAAGTGCATACTTCTCACTGAGCTTCAAAAAACAAACAAACAGCAGTTGCTATTTTAATACATGAACCAAGTTGGTGAACACTACTCAAATACTTTCTGAGAGGAAGAAAAAGTGGTCATATCCAATGCAACTCCTTACAGAGGAAGGTATTAAAAACAAGGAGGACATGTGTCAGGCCTTCATTAGCTACACTGGCATCTCAAACATTTCCTGAAGACTGTAGGGGACAAAAACCCAGCCCTGTTCCATGAAGCTGCAGGTATCTTCAAAGGTCATCAAACATGACAAAGTAAGCAAATATTTTACTCACCAGAGAGGTAACAAATTCTTCTCCCAAAGCTGCAGCACATCTCATGCTATTTAACCACGGTGAATATCTGTGCTATATGTTCTATTCCCTTTAGTGGCAGAGAACAATTTGCACGATGCATTATACTCCTGTTTGTACTTCTATTCACACACACTAAGCCATGGAGCAGCAGAGGAGCACACCTGGAGCTGCTCTCCTGCAGTGGATGCAAGCATTCAGACAACACACAAGCCAGGATGTGGGCAGGGAGGCACACAGCTGCACCCCCCCCCACGTTTGCCAGCTTTTCACGTTCTGATTTTTGTCCAAAAATTTTGAAGTGACACAAATATCCACAAATCTGTTCTTCATAACATGGAGTTGGAGCACAGAACTGTGGGGTGGCTGTGAGGCTTGCAGCCAACCCAAGGCCACTGTTATCCGGGCGGCATGGCCCCATACCCCACAGATCCCTCTGACTGAGTATAGGGCCATCAAAAATGCATAAGGAAACAAAAAACCCAAGACACGGATGATCAGTTCTAGACAATACTTGAGCTTATCTGTTTTACCTAGACATCAGCTGGGAAGCATTCAACAATGCTGCAGGTTTTCTCATAAACACCACACCACTCATAATCACAGAGATCTGTGTACCTATTCAAAAGCAGTGCTGTATTGGGATCACAGCAGCTGCATTAAAAACACTGTTCCTAGTCTGAGAAACAGTGACTAGAATTTTCCTTATCCATATAAATTGCACACAATAAACACTTGATACTATCTAGCACTGCTAGAAGCAGTTAAAACTATTCAGGAGAACATAGCCTTGAGCACATCTCCCTAAAAAGACTGGGACTGGAAACCTTTGAACACACAATTTTATGGTTTTCAAATGCTCCCAGCCACATCCAAATAACAAGACATTCTCCAAGTGAATCTGTGGATCTACAGATCCTACAGAAAAGCAGCAGTCCTTTAAGTTGTGACCAACAGGTTGGGGGCCCAGTAAAGAAACTCCAAAACACAAAAGATAAGATGCTGAGAAATCAGGGACCTCACCAGTTTCTAGCACTGTGGAGGTGCCCACTCCAAAAGTGTTCCAGAGCAAACAGTGTACACAAAGGATAAAGTTCACTCGACTACAATATGAAACTATAAGGAAATTCCAGAATGTGAATTATTTACTGTCATCATTTCAGAGAATTATACATGAGTATGAACTACTGGGCCCAATCCAGCAAACTTCAAGCACAACTGGTCACTGATGTCCAACAGGGACATGCTGGGCAAACGTGCTGCTTCAGGACTAGCCTCAGCCAACAGACTGCAGACTGTCTCTCCACACCAAGCTGCTGTCCTCCTCAAATCTGGAAGCACAGCCTCAGCACCGCGGCACTCACCAGAAAAGCCACCATCTTTCCCACCTGCACAAAGGACACAGCCAAGCTCACCAGTCACAAATCAAAACGGAATCCAAACGTGAGGAAGACACGGGCTGCATGCAGATCCTGAAGCTCACACACAGGCTGTGCAGACACCAGAACTGCAGAACACCAAGCCAGAACCCAGCACAGCAGCTGCAGTGGGTGACTATGGGGCTGCTGCACACCAGTGGAATCTGAAGAGCAGCTACATGCAGACTGTTGTGCTACTGTTACATTACGGTCCAGCTGGGAAGACTGGAAGCCCATGCTGGATGGCTTTCTTGGAATGAAATTCAGCAGTCCTACAGAGTAGGATCCCTTCTTTTTACCCTTTCAAGGAGGCCTCTGCATGTCACTTCAAGCTTCACACCACATCAGCACCGATCCTGGCATGCTGAGTCTTCAAAACCATTTTATATTAAAAATAGAATGCATGACTCAGGTGGTTTAAGGATGTATATGCTTACACACAAAAAAAATAACCCACAAAAATATCACCTCTAACAGCAATTTATACAATAGTCGGCAAAACTGCCGAAGAGTTGGCTGCAGAACTTTCAGATGTTGGAACTGAAGCATACCATGTGTTCTTTAAGAAAAATTAGAGCTATTACAATAGAAGGCAGGGGGAACTTCCTAGTTGATCAGCCCTTATGTAATGTCACTGAATACCAAGATGGTCAGTGTTCACCTTTTATCTGAATGTACTCCCATGGAAGAAGGGGCAGACGAAGCCATCTTCTCCCCTTGTCTGCTGAAGGCCTGACAGCAGAGCTCACACTCACTTCTCAGCCTGCACTCACACACATACAATTGCACTGAGCTGTTATCAAGACCATTGGCAGAATTAAGTCTCACTCAATTTCTCATAAGCTTTAAATGATAAAGAGTTAAAACTGTGGGAATGTACATAATAAAGGTAGCTTAAAGTTGAATGCGGGCTAATTGCATTAAGAGTGAATGCACTAATAAGATAATAGCATGTTTTGGTTCTGCTGGAAAGGCAGGAATTTCTCAGTGAGGGCACAAACAGCACCAAGTGCCAGCAGCACCTGCACTGTGCCCCCACCCACACAGCAAACAGCTGACACTAAGGACAAACCCCTGGCTCCTGAGGCGGCAGACTGTAGCAAAACCAGTTTCAAGTGGAGCTAAGTGGTCCACAAAACAGCCAAACCAAAAGTGGTTCTTTGTTTTTGACAATATACAGTTAAGTCACTTTTTCCATCCCTGGGGTACCCATTCAGGAGGCGTGTTAAAACTCAATACTTCACCATAGGCCATGCAACAGCTTACAGCCTCCACATGCATTTTAACCGTCTCAGACATAACATGACTACATTGAGATCTATTTTACTGCTGAAAAAAAAATCTGGTCTAATCCTTCAGGCAACTGCTGGAAAGGAGAGTTTGCTTCACAGCCCACTAGGAATGGAGGATGCCAAGGAAGGAGGGGAAGCAAAACCTCAACCTCTGGTGGGCTTCGAGGTTTCGGATTCCACTCCGTACTTCTCATTTGAACAGTCTCGCAGGTACATCAATCTTAAAACCAGCCTTCAGTATCATTCGTAAGCTCATGCCCCACAAGACCATGTCCTACAGAGAGCGAATGCAAACATCCACGCTACACAGAGAGAATTAAATCAAAAACAAGTTTCAAACACCTGAGAAAATTCTTATTAGATGCACTGAGTAACTGTCGAGTTTTTGCTCTCCTTAGGAACACAGTGTGGATGTAGGGGTGCCCATCACTCCTTTCTCCAGGCAACCCTAACAGCAAAGCTATGCTTACACCGAACATGGAGGAAAACTGATCAACAACTGCTTTTCACTCGTTCTTAGCTGCAGACCTAAATACCCGAGTCTCATTTAAACAGAAAGGCTGTAAAGGAACAATATGTATTAAGGGGAAACAAGCATTCTTTCATAGAAGTGAGAGCCTAAATTCAACAAAACTGACTATGACTCTGCTCTGCTCCACCCAGCAATACCTGCAAGGGTCTTTCCACCACCGAGGAGACAGAGACAAAAAACAATCATTGCTTCCTGTGCTGCAGGAATTTCTTGCCAACCATGAAACTTATGTGGAGCAGAAACATGGAAAAAAACCACACTGCCCAAAGGGATGCTTGAAGACATGGAGCCTACATTCCTGTCCTGGAGTCACATGTACAGATATTTCTATTTTTTGTTTCTATTTTTGGCACTTTGCTCGTCCTACCTGAAGATCACCCTGTTCCTAAGGTCCCATGGCAGAAATGCTTCCTGCAGCTTTCACAAGCTGCTGATGCCACCTGGGGAAAATGCGTCACTCCGGTCACAGCCAGAGCACCAAGGAAAACAGGTTAGCAGACAAAAGCCTTCCTCAACTTGAAGGAGTGTTTACAAATGTGCTGAATGCCAGTGTGTGTCCTAGCACGCCAGCTTGAAAATAAGTCAAGCACCTGGACCTCAGCACAAAAGGCTGACTCATCTGCATGGCATCTATTATCCTTTGCAGAGACCCCAAGTTTAGCACTCCAGGGACACAGAGTACTTTCAGGAAGCTAAGGAAGCATGACTTTTCCTCGTCCTTCTCTGCACCTGCACACAGCAGGTAAGAGCTGAGGGATGGCTTCCCAACCACAGGCAGAAATGCCGTGCATACACACAAAATACTCCCAGGATCCACTCTACTCCGAGAGCAGAAAGAAAAACAGCACAGAGGTTTAAGAACCACAGTCACCTAAACTCAATGTTACGTCCCATCTCACCTTGCCACTCCTGTGAAAAAAAGAGCAAGCACTTCAATGTGAGACACTATATTAAACAAGTCATGGGGAAACTGATTTTCTTGGTCACACTGTACCCTCAAACTCTATGCTTTTCACACTACAGCTCACTGAAGGCTATTTCCTTCCCAGTGCAAAGCTATTGTGAGCTGAGACTGCAAGGTTTCTTTTCAGCTACCAATGTGAAAGATGCTTTAAAAACATCCGCAAAAATAACACTTAGTGATGACAGTTATGATGCATCAAATATCAGACTTGCTTCATGGTCAGTCTCACCACAATCAAAACAAATACTTTGCATTGTCTTCCCTTCCATTTACATAGGGAAGAAGAACAGGCAAAATGAAAATCATCACTCACACAGTACCACACAGTGCTCATCCTCCTGGGTAACACAGTGCACAAACGCTTCATTCAGACCACTGACAGCACCAGGAGATCAACATTAAAGGAATCCCTCTGCTCCAGCTTCAAAAGGTCTATGAAGAGACCTGAAAACTCTTACCACTGTTCCAGGTGAAAAGTTGCATCCTCCCCAGCAGAGCTCTTTTCAAATTGCAGCACTTTGAGTAATCCACAAATGATCCTTTCATTCTCAGGGGCATAAGCTCTACATGATACAAAGAGATAGTTGCTTGTGATTTGTTTAAGCCAAATCCAAATCCAAGCTGTACAGCGTTCGAGCAAAAGAAAAACAGAGCCTCTGCATGCTCAGGCAGTCAACTAAAGCAAACACATTAACTCCCACAGTATGCAAAGGGGCAATAGTGTGGGGTCATCCAACGTCCAAAGTTTTTGAGCATGGCTGCCACGTACCTACGTGGCCACTTCATGTTGAACAGATGCTACCAGGACAGCCCATCTTCTGCTGCAGTGCTGAAACCATCATCAAGGAGACACATGAGCACAGCGTACAGATTTCTTAGTTAATTTAACCAGGATCACAGCTACAACTGTGAGGTATAATCCAGTCCTACAGTAGTGCATTCTTCTTTCAAATCCAGGCTCCTCTGGCCTCCCATCCCCTGTTCGATTCCTAAGGCTTTATTCGGCTGCCTGGGAGCAGCACAAGGAGCTAATCCAGCTGAAGAACAGTTGAAAACCATTAAATAGATCACAGCCCTGCACTGGTTCACCTTTCAATGCCAAAAAACGTGGTAGAAACTCATGAAAAGGCAAGCATGCAATAATGGGGACAGCTGAACTTCCATGAGCTGGACTTACCATGAAGACCCAACTGGAAGTCACCACTCACGTGCCCAGCAATTGTCATTACTTTTCACCAAAATGCCAAGCACCTTTTTCCTTCCTGTCACCCTTACACATTAAAGGCATGGGCAACAATGTCTTCATGCACAAAGCAGATGAATACGTGTCCAGTCACAAAGCTTCTATTTGCTAGAAGCAGAGCACAGGCAGACTTAATGTTCTGAGTACTACTGAAAGGGCACAATCACAGATGCTTGGCAGAGCGCAGCCTTCCTGTTCATGATTCAGCTTCAAAACAGATAAAACCTGCATGGGAAGGGGCATGACTGCCAAAGAGCCTCAGAAAACAGAGGACCCACAGAAAAGGCAGAAAGGCAGTTATATAACAGGTATTTCCTCTGGCAGTAACACTGCCTTCACGTTGCTTATCCCCACCTCCTCCCTGTACCTGCATCAGCAGTGCAGCTCGATGTCTTTCCAACGTGCAGATATAACCATTTGTGGGGCTGGGACGTGAGGTGTAACAAATGTGGAGCAAGGAGATAAAAGAGGGAAGAAAAGACATCATGCCCAAAGTAATCCCACTCTTTTCCAAACTCTACTGCTTCTTTTTATATCTCAGTTACCCTTCCCCCAGGATCAAAATTTCAGTTTTAATATTGCACAGCAGCACTGAGGTGACTCAGTGGATTAGCTGCCCAGAACACTGGGTTATGCAAGTTACCTGCCATCTGTGTGCTCCATGGCATAACACTAAAAACCATTTAAGACAGCAAAAACTATATTGCAAAGCTGAAGTACAATTACTTTAACGAACACAAACACCCCTTCTGGAATACACAGAGGCTATGCATAGAATCAACAGTCTGACTTCAACACTCTCCATGATGAGGCTCTCCAATGGTCATCTTTGTTTGCTGTGGAAGTAGGTTGCTAGAAAACAAAGGGTAGGTGGAAAAGTCTTAACAATCCCTCCAGAGACCCCTGTACAGTCTTGATTCTTCTCATCAGTAAGATAAAGATAGCAGTGCTTTTCTATCACAAGAAAAACATAAGCATAAAAGGTTTTGTACCTAGAGTCACTGTGTACCATAAAAAAGGAAGAAATGAACAAGTCTATTATTCATTGCAGGTGCTTGATAATGTCCAGTAAATAACTGGCTATCAAATAAGGATGAAAACATTCTCTGAATATGGTACAAAACAAATTTCTGCAAGAGGAAAAACAGCATTCTATGTCAATAATCGTATGTTATCATATATACACAGGAACCAAGCTCATACTCATCAAGAAAATCTTTTTCTATTATTCCCTAACTTCTGAACACTGGAATCCAAAGCATATAAAAACTACATTCCAACCTTTGTAACTTGTATATACTTTAAGAGCATCCAGATAAAAACAATCAGATTTTCCTTAAAGCATCTGAAAACACTGCAGAAAGTAAATAAAATAAAAAAGTAAAGAAAGTTAAAAAAAAAAACAGTATTTACTAAAGTTCCTCCAAACTCACAAAAAACCTACAAGCTTTCCTCATTATACAATGAAGTTGCATTAGGATGTTTATTACAAATTGCATCAAAAAGCTGGCTCAGACAACAGGTCACACTTGAGACCAGCAAGTAAAAGAGCTGGTGTCACTCAGGACGAGATGACAGTCATTTAGGACCACTGAACTAGTAAAATTTAAGAACAGAACAAACACCTCCAGTCTCTACTGCAAGTAACCCCAGCCAAATATGGAAAACGACTCCTAAGACAAACTGCTAATTTACTGCTATCAATTTACCTTCAATAAACTGTGTTAAGTAAATGATTTCACAGAGAAGCAACCATCAGAAAAGATGCACGCTTTTCAGAAGTGAAAGTAAATAGCAATCAGGGAAATGATTGCCACATAAGGAATGTCACTGCTCCTATGGACTACAGGGGCGTTCAAGCACCCAATGAACTGAGCCCATCTTCAGGAGCACCAGCCTTGCTAAACAGCTGTTATCTGCCCCACTGCTCACCTCTGCACAGCTAGGAAACAAGAGCTTTCATTTGGAATTTGTACTTTTTAATTAGCCAACAGAAATTCAGTAAATACACAAATCAATATCTAGATATCAATATCCATCATTGATACACACCTGATGCTGCCCAGCAGCTCCATAAAATGCCTGGAGCAGACTGGAACAGCAAGTTTACTTCCCTAATCATGATATGTCAGGTTTACGTGCCCACACCAGATCTCTTCTATCAAGGCAAGAGTCTCTGAAAGCCTTACGAATTGGGCAGGGTGAGATTCAGAAGGTAAAAAAGCCATATTCTTCCAGGGATACACTCCAGGGACCCAGGAAACAATTAGAGCAGGTGCTGCATTGCTTAAGCAACCCTGGCAAAGGCTTGCATCCCAGCAGGACAGGGCTGGCTGGGGAGGCAGAAGCCAGGCCACTCCTGCCCTGTTCCCCCTACCTGGGGATGACAGCCATGAGGTTCCCTGAAGCCTGTGCTGGTGGCAAGCAGCGAGCAGCACAAGGCAGGGATGATGCCACAGCTTCTCTCAGTCCTCATCAGCAGGGATAGAAGGAAATACTGGGGCTGCTACACCTACCTGAAAGAACATCCATGTAATACATTCAGCAGACATCAGTGTTTTTCATTTGCAATGCTGTTAAAATGTGCAGAAGACGTTGGATTAAGAAAAAAACAACATGGGAGAACATCTTGATTAATCCTGATAGTGTAATACATCAAGTAAACTAAGGCAAGAAAGCCTGAACAGCCAAAAGCAATCAGGATACTAACACACACCACGCATGCACAAATTTATCACGGTACTAAAATAATTGATTTCTTAAAAAAATAAAATTATTAAATACAAAACTACATATTGCTGAGAAAGAGGGTGGAGCAGAAGCTACTCTCTACATTGTTTTCTGCATTATTACAAAGGCAACAGTATGTGTAGCAGTGAATATTTCTGGTTCTCATATTTTATGTTTCTATACTCCACAGCATCGTATTATATATGGCCTTTTTCTGCAATTAACCTCCAAAACAAATTAAATATTAATGCATACATGTCAATTATGATTTTGAGAAACAATAAAAGGACCATAAATTAAACAATGCGGACAGAACAGTAAAGCATTTTCACATGATCAAAACAGTGTTTTAGCGCTAACGTTTTCCCATTCTAATGGAAAGTGTAACCACGCACTCGAGGTGCGGTCACTGCACACGATCTGGTGAGCAGGACCATCTTTTCAGAAGCTCTGCTCCTGCTAAGAGCAGAGCACCAGGAGCCACGGTCCTCCAGCCAAGCCAGGCAGCACAGTGCTATCTGATGCTCCACAGAAATCTTCAGTTTGACACTGTCCAGAGTGCAGCACGACACTTTTGCAGTTATTCCTAGACTGTTTCCATCTTCTGCAATTCATTATACACAATTCTATATTTCACTCAGTAGTACCAGCTCTGCCACACATACAAAGAATTTTCCCACTATTGTACTTTTCAACTAAGGAACTAACCTTAGGCTTGCTAAGGGAGGGGGAAAAAAAGCCACAGAGCAGAAATACTTTGAAATGTCACTTAGGCAACAGTCCCATTGCTTTAAGGTCACCGCTTCTGTTTCCCGAGGCTGATTTTTATGAAAAAACAGAGGTCTGAAACAAAACATTTAAACCAGCTTCCAAATGTAGCCCAAAGCTGATTTAAATAGCAGCTGCTTGATGCTGAGATGCACAGCCCCTCCCACGCTCCACCACGCCAACCATCAATGGCTACTTTACAACTGGTAAATGACACGGGACACGTTGTTCACAAACAGGCCGATTTATGGTTATATTCAGTTGTTCCTGCTACCTGAAATTAGAATTTGAAGCTCATTAAAAATGAATGCGTTTCAGAGAAAGTAGAGGCACTGCACTGTATTGATGAAAGCTTCATTAAATTTTCAATGATAAAGCTGCTTCTATATTTGTGAAGGAAGGACGCGTGGTAGAAAGACATTGGTTGGGGCAACTCTCCTTCAGGCAACTTTGCCTCTTTTCACCATCACTAAAACCCATAGCAAAATAAAATACTGAACTAATTAGGTGTACGAGGAAGTGGCGGAGGTCCATTACCATTAATCAGTGAATGATTACTTCTGGATACATTCACCAACCGTATCACTGAAGCTCTCGGAGGGAACCAGCAGAACTCTGGGAATGGGATCCAAACGATCCAGCTCACAGAAAACACAGGCTGTGCAGTACCTTGGGTAATGATACAGTTATCTCTTTGAGCTACTCGCTCAGAGACGTACCATGACTACTGGAAATACGGCCTTGTGCAAGGAGAACTACAAAGCTGCATCACTGTCATCAATACAGCCTTATTTTTCTGCTGGACTGAAGAAAAAAAAAATGACAGTCTGTGACAGAGCATAAAGAGGTCAGATCATGTCTAATCTATAATTCTCTCACGCTACCATCAGTAAGTCAGACGATTAACATCTCTGTATATAAATCACCCATATCCAAGCTGCATGAAAGAATGCAGAACCAAAGTGCAGACGCCAAAACCCCAGCGGCCTGATCCCTCTGGTGGTCACACACACTGACAGAAACGCACTCCATCTCTCCAGGCTGTCACCCCTTCCCTCGGGAAGGCTGAGGCAGTCATGCTGCTCCCCTCTCCATCCGTCAGCCAGCTTCAGCCCGGCCCGGCCGTGGCTGGAGGCCTCGTGCCACGTCACTCCTCTCTCAGACTGCCTGTATGGCCTGACTGCTGCCTTTTTCCCCCAAGTTATGTGCTTGCCTGCCAGGAGCTGAGCTGTATGGCTGCTCTTTTCAGCTTGCCAGGACTGCCACCTCTTTCAGCCCTCTGGACAGGCAACACTCAACCAATGTGCACAAAGACAATGTCATTTTATCCTTGTTTACTCTCCCCATTCAAGCCCTGCTTCAACAAGTTTACTTTCTTTTCCTTCCTCTCCAGTTTTCCTTGGCATGCACAGTGAGCATTAAACAACTGACCTCCTCAAAAATCACCATGAGGCACTATTACCCTCACATCACCAGATAAGGAAATTAAGCCAATATAATGCCTGAAGCATGCCCAAATTTCACATTCCTGATCTGAGAGTGAATTAGCGCTCTGTAGGATTTCCTCTGCTCAAAGCACAGCTCCCAGGGAGCATTTCCGCAGCCTGTACTTCTGCAGGGCAGCCTGAGCAGCAGGTGAGGCCCTGGGAAACGCTGGGCTTCAGGAACTTGGCAGCTCCAGGACTCTGCAAACACCTCTCAGATGCTGGGTGCTACTCCAACCCCACAAGGGAAAAGCAAGCTATTGGGGTCACACTCTCCCAGCTCACTTCCCTCAGGTCCTCACGCAGTCGCTCTCCTTTCCCAACGAAGTTCCCTCTCCACATTGCCGTTTCACTCACTGCCACGGGGTAGGGCTGGGAGTCACCCTCCCCCTCCAGCTCCTCTACAAACACTGCAGCTTCCCCAGAGCCATGAGATGTTTCCCAGACATACGTTTTCTGCAAAAGGCTCTTTCCAAAATTCTCACTTAGCAGCCAAGTTTCCCGTGCGGACCCCAAACAATGTACATTCCCTAACTTCATCCCAATGGACAGGTCTCCAGGGGCTGCTGCACTTTTGCACCACTACCACACCACCCTCATGGAGACAGCTCACACTGTACAAATCTGCTCTTCCATCGTGTGCCACCTTTCCCCAAAACCAAACAGAAAGAATAGAAAGCAAGGTTTTGTTTAACAAGATTTCAGGTCAGGTTTTGTTGGAAGAATAGAAACAAGAAGGTTCAAACAAACACAGTAATTCTAGACTAAGCTCGACAGTCACAGGCCTCTCCAGCTCCCAGTGCTGCCTGGCTCACAACACCCACAGCAACACCACATCATCCTACATTACCTTCAGTCCCAAATGTCCCCTTTCTCTCCCTTTTGCAGGATAGTAGATTTTGTTTGATATCTCTGGAACAAGAGGATTTGGAGGATTTAAAGGCAGCCTCTCACCTCCAGGCCACCACAGCATTATCAGACTACAGAGTCACCACTGAGAGCCCTTCCCAACACCATTCAGGGTGCACAAGTACTAAGGGTTTTCAATCTTCTTAAGCCTGCAGACAGCTACTCCCAGAACAACCTGAGCCCTTCTCTTTACATAAGGCTATCCATATACTCATGTTAAAGATTATCTAGTCATTAGTTACACATATAGACTTTTCAACTCCTAATCTCCATGAAGATACCAGTGTTTATAGGACACACACGTGACGCATTGCAAGCAAGGACAACAAAGGCAATGCATGTGTGTCTGCCTGCACTTGCCTGGAACAAGCAAGGTCTCCCTCCTTCAGCCTGGCACCGCCAGCAGTTCTTGTGATGCACCAAATCCTGGTGCCAAACCTCCAGCCCAACGAGACCCAACACTTCCCATTCTGACACCCAGGTTTGAAGGCATCAGTTTCAGCCAAAGCACTCCCTTCAGTTTTGCTGTCTAGGAAAATTAGAAGTTCTCAGCAACCTGGGCAAACAGGCTGACAGCCTGCTGACACTGCTTGGCATTACTAAAATTAGGGAGCGGAACGCTCTTAGGACTTGAGAACTCTGACCTCAACATTGCTTCTTAAAAACCACCTGCTCCTCACTCCTGTCTTCCAGCTCTCAGTAGAACCACTTTTATTCTTCTGTAACTTTAAGGAGTTAACGTGTTCAGATTAAGCCGAGGATTCTGCAAATGCTCAGACATATATTTAACCTTTGTACTATTCATTGGAGCAGGACTGTGGTAACAATAAAAATAATTACCTGTGTTTCCCAGTTTGAAGTATGACAATCATCAAACCAGATTATTTGCTGACCATTCGTGGCAGGGGCATCCTGTTCTCTTTCCTGAACATGAACGTTCTCTCCTCGTGTATGATATCAACAGAATCACAGAACTGCAGGGGCTGGAAGGGACGTCAGAGATCACTGAGTCTAACCCACTGCAAAGCAGCTCCCAGCCCAGGTTGCACAGTTCGGCATCCAGGTGGGTCCTGAACATCTCCAGAGAAGGAGATCCACCACCTCTGTGTGCAGCTCCATCACTGCACTGGGAAGAAGTTCCCACGCACATTGTGCAGAACTTCCTACGCTTCAGTTTGTGGCCATTTCCCCTCATCCTATGGCCACACACTGCTGAGAAGAGCCCAGCCTCATCCCTTTGCCTCCCGCTCCTTAGGTATTTATAGACATGGATCAGATCCCCTCTGAGTCTTCTTTTCTCAAGGCTGAACAGCCCTAGCTCTCTCAGCCTTTCCTCATAAGGGAGGAAAGGAAGAAGAATTACAAAGGAATAACAAAATATTGCATCCAGAGCACCAAAAGATGATCTTAGCTACAGAAGCCTGATTTTGTCAGGTACAGCAGGAAGAATTGTGAAGCCCTTTTCTCAAATCAGATCCTATCACAAATAATTATTGCAAAACACTGAAAAAAAAAAATCAAAACCCAGCAGATCTTACTACAAAACTCAGTTCACTCTTAGCATCAATTATGACTGCAATAACAATGAGAGCAGCCTTTCTGTGAAGAAACATCCACCTCTTCCTGCATGTCACTAAATCAAAAAGGGAACTGGAGATGTGAATCTTCACTGCCCACAACACGAGCTCAGCAGCTCGTCCCACATTCTGCTACCATCATGGAAGGTTCTTTTTTTTCAATTTCCTAACCAGATCTGAACACTGGAGTACTCAACTCAATTTCCAAAATGCTGACCTAGCCCTTACTTCAAACTTCACCTTCGCTTGCCCTTGGGACAAAAAAAATAATAAGAAACCAATGCCTCAGACAAAGAACACAGGAATGCAACTCCTCAGTATTCCAAGATGTCATTTTCAGTTCTGTTCTGCTAACAGTTTAGCATTATCTGAGACACATAACAACTTTCATAACTCGGGAAGATATTTGCTTAATTTCCTGAGCGCTCAATCTATGCATAGCACTTACTAGCATTTTTGAGCTCAGGCAACCACACAGAACTCAAATGTCCTTCTTCTTCACAAACCCACAGAATTATCAACTTCAATTACAATGTAATAGATGTATTTTTAACATCATTTCAACAGAAGTATTTAGACTGTGATCCAGAGCCAAACTTAAAAGCAAATATTCACTGTCAAAACTGGGTGGCAGAAGGAAGTAACCTCTTAGGTATTTCAGCAATTTAACCACCTCCCATGACTATGTTGGAGAGGTTTTAGAAGAGTAATGGGATGGATCAGAGTCCAAAGACCACCTAATCTCAATTAATAAAAACAGGAATAACTCCAAGAAGACAAAGAAAGATGACCTAGATTTTTATACCCTGAGAACTCAACATAAAAAAAAAATAAAAAAACCCACTCTTTCTGAGGGAATACATGCAGCTAAAAAAGAAATTATTTTTGCTTCTTCCTTTCAGGATGCAGATAGACTTTGATTGTGCAACTATTTCAAATAAGTGTCAGCCAACCTAATGTCCCATGGCAAATCCAAGCAAAAGGCTCCATCATGTCTTTCCCAGTTCACTCAGAAGAAATAGTTAGAATGAAGCATTTCAAATAGTTTTTAGGTGGAAAATCCAGTGGTCTTAAAAATATAAATACACCTCACAGCAAATTTTTAGGGTGCAAGTGACAGCCCTGAATACAATTGTATTGCTTGTGTATCTTGCATTTTAAATGCTCTTTCTTGAAAAAAAATAAAAGCATGCTGAATAAAACTCAAATATGTATTCAAGCACTTAATTCCTGCATGCTTATGTTAAAATTACGGGGCTGACAGACCTTCACTACCTACCTCTCATTAGACTTCTTCAGACTTAACTTGGCTCAGGTACAGTTTTATGTTATTTTCCACAATCTCTAGGGCTTCCCCCTCCATCCTAAAAGACAGTGATTTTCTTGAACCACACTGCAGAGAAGAATGCAGCAGGAGGCCAAACGATCCTTTCACTTGGAATGAGATTAAACACAAAGATTCCAAACTTTTTTCCAGCAACTCCAGCCCCTCATGCTGGCATGAGATCCCACTCCACTGAATTCACTGGGGATGCTCATACTTTCAACTCCTGGTGAATCTGACAGCCGCAAAACTCCAAGTGCTCCTAGCATTAAAATAAACAAGCAAATAATGAAACCTCTGTTTCTTCATTTTAGCAGCCGTTAGCACAGCAATTAGAGTTCTCGGAGGATGCACTTACCCCCTAATGAATCCTGAAACAGCCATAACAGGGTGCAGGGCAGATTAGAATCCCCACAACACAACCCACTGAATTGATGTCTCCCCTGAGCGATACGAAGCTGGGCCTAGAGATTGTAAGTGTTGTTATGCGTCTTCATTTGGGAGCCTTATTAACAAATTAAATGAGAAATAAACACCTCTCCCTCTGGGAAAAGGAGAAAAAAGAATCAATTTTAATGAAGAGCCTAGACATCTTTCCATAAGTCTCTTGTGGACAGGAAGAAGACAGCAGAAAAGTTTTTTTATTGAGTAAATTCATTAACAACCATCTAATATTGCAGCAGTATATAAACAAAGGCAAACACAGGACAGAGGCAAAAGCAGCAGCAGCAGAAAGATATCAGCTTTCTGCAGAGGCTGCTCCAGTGCCTGTGCCCATCTCCCTGGGCTGTCAAGCACAGGAAGGACACTTTGCAGAGGCAGCACAATGCCAGGGGGGAAAGGGAGTTTCTGTGTTTTCGTTAGTCTGCAGACATCCCCGCTTCCTCCCTCCAGTTGGGATAGGTCTCAGGTAGCTGGAGCAGCCCTGCTGACTCCAAAGGAGCTTTACACACCAGTTTTCCCCCTCCTCTCTGTAGCAGGCAGCAGGACAACAAAGCAGAACCAGAAGCCCCAATTAACTACTTTTTTACACAAGACTTTTGTGTCTGATTGTTGGAGACCACATGGTCCAAGTTTACAGCCAACAGTAAATGTCTTTACCCTGCCCTGTTTGTGGTAACAACCTCAACATTCTTTTAATGCAGTTTTTGGTGGATGCATTTCCTTTCCTCTTTATATAAGTAAATCACCAGGTTATGCTTAACCTGTCTCCTAAAACTCACCATAGGCCAAAAAAATTCAAGCAGACTGAATAAAAGATAACTTAGAGTCTGAAAGCCAGGTGGATTGCAACCCCACTGGCAAGCACGCACCCTGTGTCTGAATATTCAGAAAAGACATAGGAATCTGAAAAACTGTATTAAAAAACCTTTGTGCACACATGACAATTCCTCAGTGAGCTTTTACAAAGAAGGCAAAGCCACCACTTCACCGTAGAAATGAATGCGTTGCAGAACTTTAATCAAGCACTGCTCCCTAATTAGACACACTTTCCTCTATGCAAAAGCATCTTTAAAGCCAAGTATGCAATGCCTTGAACCTCCGTGATACTTAAGAAAATAAACTTAAAAAGACATTCATTATTCTTGAACTGAGCATTTCCATACTATGTCCCACCTTAGAACAACTTTTAACTGCTAATTTATCATCTGTCCTCCCTGTGACAGGGAAGATTTATTATGGAAAAAGGCTTATTTAACATTACTGCAATGCCAAAAACACGTGGTATTACACTTCTCATTATTTTGGTCAAGAAGAAATAGCTAAGGAAAATACTAAAGAAACAGCCCCCCCATAGTTGTAGGGTTTGGCATGGCTCCGTCATAATGAACTGCAACAGCAACTCAATCTGAAGGATGTTTACAGCTGAGACTGAATGTCCAATCTTATCCTCTTGCATTCATCTGGCTACCCCTTATCTCCACTGCAGCACCATGGTGCTTATCAGCAAGCTGGCCCCTACCACCAGTAGACAAGAGCACATCCCAGAGCCCCCCAGCCACAGGAGAACTCAGCATGGTAAACACAGGGTTAAAAGAAAGCCCCTCCAGGCTGCTCTAACACCACCTTTCTACTTATCCCTGCTTTGCCTGTCTGCCCGTGGCACTGAGTTTGATGCTACCTGCATGCACAGACCCTGGGATCCAGAACAGGTCTGTTGGCAGTGTGAAAGTAAAAGAGAGATGGGAGGCTAACAGAAGTACTAGACCACATACAATCTACTCCAGACTCTGAACCAGAGAGGTTTATATTAGTAAAATGAAGAAGGGGAAAAGGATGAAGAACAGAGCTTTATAGCAATGAGGACCTTCACTGCAGACATCTGCCAAAAAAAAAAAAAAAGAACACACAGGACACACATTGCCCAACAAGCTCTCAAATACTGTGAGATTAACTCTGTTTACACAAGAGGCAGGGAAAAAGAAAATAAAAAGAAAAAAGCTATGGAAGGAAGTCTCTTCTAGTTTCATTCTCAGCAAAGGGGAGGAACTAGCTAGGAAAGTGAAAGGAGAAACCTTATACTCCTGAGCCAACAGAAAGCATGAAAATGTACCATTTGCCATTCTTCAGGAGGGCAGAACAGCAACAGAAATAAAGAAAACAATCTAACAATGAAGGAACAAACTATCTGAAAGCTAGAAGATCAGAAATCCTCTGACAAAGCATCTCAGCCAAGTGTAAGTTCTTTAATGATTTGATATTCAACAGATTTTGCACATATTCCCTTCTGTAAAACTTCAAATAACTGAACAGCACAACTTCTAAACAAGGACAGGTCAAAGCATTAGGAAAGAAACAACTGGTAGACAACACCAAAGGTAACAAAATATCCCTCCAGAACGCAAGCAGTGAAGGAAAGAGCAGTTAATTAGGAGTGTGTTAATGCACCATCTCAAACAGATAATGCCAAAGCACTTGGAGGGTTTTCTGCATTGGTCTTCTCTAGGTCAGATGAATTGGCTAACAAAACTCCTCTCAGCACAGAATGAGCAAGAACACAAGCCAAATTGGGAAACACATCAGAGCAATTGCCTCAAAACTCCCAAGCAAACATCAAACAAGGAAAATTCAGGCAATGTAGTTCTGCAGGCAACTTATTAATCTTCACCTACATGGTATTCAGGTGTTATCACATTAAAAAAGTACTTAAAGATCAATGTAGCAATATGCACCCTATGAAAACTGACACATGCTGCTACCAAAGACCATTTCTGCTCTACGGCAGCCTGAAGAAGGACACAAGCAGCGAATTCTACAGAGCAGGAAACCAAACAGACACAGTAGTACAGATTGGTCAGGGTTGCCATCAGTCCCCAGGATGATGCTGGAATATGTGAGCTGCCAAGCAACCTATCTGCTGCATAATTCAGATAACAACACAGTTAAGAGCCAATATGCAATGTAAGAACAAACCATACCAAGGGAACAGAATTTCCTTCAACGACAGAAGAGCAATGCAGATAGGGAAATGTCAACTTTAGGCAATATAATTTTGATTTTGTGAGACTTCTAACACAGGAATTAACACTGACATGAACTAAACAAATACATACTGAAGTACATACTGAAATACATACATACTGAGTACATACTGAAGTACTGAGAGATTGCTAGAACCCTACAGGAAGAGGTCAGTTACCTTTATTTTAGGGAGAAAACAGGTAGTAAGCCATTACAATGAAACAGCTTCAAGCATGCAGGTTTTTGTAACATCATATAAAAATAGGTACTTGTAATACTAAAAACACCACTTTAAAGGTGTTATTAGAAGGATGTTAAAGAGGAAAAGTAACCCACTTGAATCACATTAAGATGAAAAGTTCTTACAATAGAGTTACAGACACTCAGAAATCCTACTTACACAGTGACTTCAAATTTACCCTCATGCACATATGCTTTAGGCAGTGGATCCCTGCTGCAGTACCCCTGTACTGGGAAGGCAAAGGAGGGACTAACCTCCGTAGACCCAGGAAGGGTCAGGCTGGGAGGGCTCTGCACAGTCCTTCCCACCTGCAGATACCAGGACTGTCCAAGCCCAAGGCTGCGAGAGCTCTGACCACTGGTTTGACCTTGGAGAAAACAATTCCAAGTGTAGAAGTGCAAAGAACAAGAGCTGAGGAAAGCAGAGAAGGACCCTGAGCAGCTAGGAAGAAACAAGGAAAGACAGAAAACATCAGTCCCAAATAAGCTGGACCCAGGATAACACAAAGTATGACTGACCTTCTCAAGTAAAACCCAGCTACAAAAGAAAACATTGGGAACCAAAGGAAAGCAAACTGAAACACGCTGTCCTCTGCTGGAAGTGGCTCTGGAGGAGTCTGAAAGCAGAAGATGGTGAAGACCACCAGTGCTTTGATACCCATTGGAAAAAAAGATAGAAACATAATTTTACAGCTGCACAGCCTCGCTTAAACCAGCTGTTCCCTTTTGAACTCCAAATAATGCTGCACTGCCACACAGCCAGTATAGCTGTTACCAAAGGGGCATTCCTGCTACCTCCCCCCCTTACAGCAGTACCACCAGGAGAACATCTGCTGCTCTCCCACACACATTGCCAGTGGCAGCAACAGTGTGTGCATGGACATAAAGGAGAGGATCAGGTAAGGAGATTGAAATTAACCTCTTTTTTTTTTTTATATATATATAACATAAATCCCTTGTTGCAATCCAGTTTCTTCATCCTGATAACTTAGTAGATCAGCACACAAGGTTTTTTATGCCATCTGAAACATACACATTATCCTAACAGTTATGTAATGGGAGAAACAAGAAGACACATTAAAAAGATAAAGAAAAAAAAAAAAAATTGCTACTGCAGCCTGGGAGTTTCTATTATGAATATCTGGAAACAATTTAAAGCAGCACCTTTACAGCTTCCCCAGAAACTAAGGAAGACCTCCAGAAGTGCACGTGCTCAGTTCGCATAGTGCTTACATCAGCTGCAACCAGCAGCAGGAATTATCCACGTGTTCAACTTTGGGGGACAGGAACAACGTTGGTAAGGACCTCACTGCTGGTAAAGGGATGTAGTGGAGAAGTACTCCCAGCACATGCTCTGCAGAGGATTGCCCAACGTTTAAAGCAGCACAGATAAGCTTCAGATAAAGCATTACTCATTCGGGACTGTCAGCGCAGCGTATGCATAAGGGTCTTTTTTTCCTCTCAGTTATCCCAACAGAGCACTAAATACAACGGAAACACTTCTGAATCACCCAGAAGCGCTTTTCGCTCTCCTCTCTCAGCTCCACACCCCGAATCCTCACCTGGCCGCAGCCCGAGAGCTCCGCACAGCACAAGGGCCCTCCCCGGGCCCGAGCGCTCCCAGCGGCGCCCCGCAGCCCCGCAGCCCCCACGCAACCCCCGGGCCGCACTCACAGCGTGTGCCCGCAGACGTTGACCATCAGCTTCAAGGAGGGGTTGCGGTACTTGGTGGTCTTGCAGCGCGGGCAGCCCTGCTCGTCCATGGCCGCCTCCTCCCCCGGCCGCTCGCCGCTCCCTTCCGCCTTCCGCCGCCCGGTGCGCCGCCAAAGCGGCCCCCCCGGCACCGCCCGCCACCCCGCGCGTTCCGCACCGCGGCCCTCAGCACCGCGCGCGGCCGGGCCGGGCCGGGCCGCTAAGAACCGCTCCGGGCGGCACCGCGCCTCACAGCCCGCCCGGCTGCGCTCAGGGGAGCGGCCGCGCTCCGCCGCACGCGGAGAAAAGCTTTTATTTTTCCACCTCCGGCCCCGCGGGAGTGCGAACTGAGGGGAACGGGCCGAGGGGGCCGCGCAGCTCCAGGTGAAGGGAGGAGGGAGTGGGGGGGGCTGAGGAGAGCGGGCCCGCTTGATTGACAGTTGCCATGGCGACGCGCGAGTCCCCGCCCCTCCTTGGCGGCGCAGCCAATGGGAGGGCGCGGCCGGGCCAGCAGGCTGCGGTGCCATATAGTATTGCGGCGGGGCCGGGAGTCACGTTGGGGGGAGCCGCGGAGAGGAGCCCGTTTACACTACTTTGCTATAGCAGCTCTCGTTAATGGTTATTGCGTGGCCGGGAGGAAACCTGATCGGCTAGAGCCGGCCGAGAGCAGGAGCAGGAGGAGGAGTGGACTTTCCGGAGAGATAGAGAAGGGGGGAGAGGAGGAGAAGGGGACACCGAGAGAGAGAGGAGGAGGAGAAAAAAAAA
>VXAB01004196.1:0-14062 GCA_013399175.1 Odontophorus gujanensis | reverse complement strand
GGGAGCGACCGAAAAATGCGATGGAGGGCGGTGGAGTCGGCGAAAGAAGCGCGGCGCTCCCGGGGCCGCCCCGCTGCCGGCTCTGCCCTCGCACAAAAGGCGGAGGTGGCACCTGGAGGCCGATCTGCCCCGGGTGTGCCCTCGGGGCCTCTCTCGCAGCTTCCCGGGCCGCAGCTGCCGCGGAGCGATGTACCCAAATGGCTGCTGCTGCTTTCGCACGTGCGGGCACCCTTCCTCCGGGCGGGCGGGAGGAGGGCTGGGCTCGGGCCGGTGGGATCTGGTTGGTTGGGGTCAGTGAGGAGTCCGCAGCGCGGTCTGTAAAGTTTCTCCCTACTTTGATGTGTTCTTTACTGAGAAATCTCTGCCTTGACTCGTTCTAAAGGCGAAAAGTAGGAAACAGAAGTTACTCCCACAACCCATATCGTGGCGGGGGGGCTCCTTTGGTCCCAGAGCTCTCTGGTAACACATTGTCATCTCTCCATCTTTCCCAAAAGCGAATCAGATGGCAACCCCAGCACAGAGGATGAGTCCAGTAAGGGGCAGGAGGATTTATCCCCGCATCCGCTCTCCAGCTCATCTGAAGGAGTCACCAGCCTCAGCCTTCCCAGCCACATGGAGCCCGTCTACATGCAGCAGCTTGGAAACACTAAAATAGCCTTGAGCTCATCTGGTGTCCTGTTGAATGGGAACCTCGTGCCCGCCAGTAGTTCTCCTGTCTTTCTCAATGGTAGCTCTTTTCTTCAGGGACCCAATGGTGTCATTCTCAATGGACTCAGCGTGGGGGCTTCGCAGCCGGTGACTTTAAATTCACCCAAAACCACTTCGAGCGCTGTGAGCAACGGGGTGTCCATCACTGACATCATGTCATCTTCTTCAGAAGATGTGAAGGACTTCAAGCTCCTCCAGGCTTCAGTCCCCAACACAGCAGCAGACACGTTCAGCCCCAGCAACATACCGGTCTCCTTCCCAGGATTGATACCAAGCTCAGAAGTGAAAAGGGAAAGCACACAAACTGTTGCTTCCCAAGATGGAGGCTCTGTAGTTACTTTTACTGCTCCTGTCCAAATAAACCAGTATGGCATTGTCCAGATCCCCAATTCAGGAACAAATGGGCAGTTGCTGAACGGAAGCATTGGTTTTTCTTCTCTGCAGCTGCCTCCCGTTTCTGTGGCAGCTTCTCAAGGTAAAAGCTTTATTTGTTACAGGGAAAGCTGCGAGAAAAAATCAGGGTTGGGCACACATTACAAAGCTGTGGTGCTTTTTCCTTTCATGTACTGTCATATCCTGGCCCCAGCCACACACAGCACATCACGTAATCTGTCCCTTTTCCTCCTGTATGGATTCTTTTCACAAGTAGGCTGTGACCTGAGAGCTGAGCTGCTTTACCAAGAGCAGGAAAGAAAGGCTGCTGCTTTACGCTCTCTTCATTCTGTGATTTCTCCCCACAGCCTTTGATATCAGTCTTCACAGAAATTTGTAAATATCACATATTTCAGTAAATCGAAATACTCCCCGTGTGCCATTGAGTTTATTTTTTTTTTTTACGAGAAAGTTTATAAAAATGAGGACTGCAGCAGCTGGAAACTGTTACCGTTGTTCTTTTGTGGTGGTTGTTTGGTTGGTTTTTGTTTTTTAACCAAACAATTTCATAAATAAATTTTAAATGGCCATAGACACAACAAAACCAAGTTGCACTCATGCACTTCCTATCCTATAATTAAGAATGAATAAACTGCAGGGAAACAATAGGAATATGTAATAGCTTGTAGATAGAAAATGCAGGGGGATTTGGGTAAGGCTGCCCTCTGTCCAAAGGAAATATGTCATCACAGGTTCACGTGCCAAGTGTGCAGGCTCCTCCCAGAGTTTGTCTTAACAATGCTATAGACTGAGATTTCTGGCCAGCCTGGAAGAAGCATAGGGAACACAGCAGTGGCTCTGCTTCATTATTTTGAAGCAGCTTGGATATAAAGCAAAACTGAACAACTTTGTTACTTATTAACCACTGTATCTTTGGTTATGAAAATGATTAAACTTGAGTGAATTGCTGTAGTTCCAGGAGCACCAAGTACTACAATGGAAATCAAATTACTTAATTTCATTTATGGGAAGTTAACTGTTTTTTGCTGTTAAAACAATACAGGTCGGAGTACTGAAGCTGTACGAATGCTTTTCACACAGGTAGAAAATTATAAGATCTGAAAATGTCTTTTTCCCGTGAGTTTTGGTCGCTGGAAATTGTTGTTAGTTATTTTAACCAAGGTAAAAAAGGTAAGACATTTAGTCTGAACAGCACCTGTAATTACAAAGCTGTGTAAGCCACGTGCTCCAAAGTGTAAGCTGACAGCTGGCAGCAGTGAGGAAGAAATGTGTGTCCCTGAAATATGGAACAATGGGAAAGTCTGAAGTGCATAATAAGCCACTCTCTAAACATGTTCCCCTTGGTTGGAAATACCAGTTTCCAGTGGAGGTTGATCCACACTACGTCTGGTGCAGAGAAAAGTCAAGATCCACACTGGCTACTTTGTTTTCTCTTCCTTTTTTTTCCACCGTGAAAAGGATGAGTAGCTCCCACTATTCCAGGTGAAGTGCATTGCCCGCTAAGTAAGCTACAGTAAATGGCATGTTATTGCCAGGTAACTTCCAGTTGCCTCAACTTCATTCTGGTGTATTTGTGTGAGTAACATCTTCCAAAAAATCATTGTGATCGATAAGTGGAAATGAATGTGGACCTAAACTTTTCCCCCAGGGTGACGTATGCTTCAGCACTGTTGTGAAAAATCACACTCTCTCCTGCTGTAGCCTCTTAAAATTACAGTTACTAAATACCTTTTGTGAAAGATGTTTAAAGGGGGACCCTGTCACAAGAGCCAACTTATCTTATCTTATTTTACAGTGACCACTTCCACAGTGTGTCTAGCAGGCCAAATTCAGGTCTTGTCTGACCAGGTTTTCTTGCTGTGGTTATTTTGGACGTCACCAAGCAGTCCAGTGGCTTTCAGAGAGGGGTTGGGGGGGTGGCTTTGTACCATCCAGCAGATGTAGGAGAGCTGGGTTTCTAGCAATATGTGATGAAGCATGGTGAAAGGCAATACGTCTGCATGCTTGGCTGACTGCATAGTTATCCTGGTAGAAGTTATTGTTTGAATTTTCCTCCTGCAGGTCCACTCGGGTAGATTCTGCCCAGCAGTGTTGTATTTTATGTGACGTGTCTATGCTTTCCCACACATAAGTTGTGATCTGTCACTGAACTATCTTTTAATAGCTTTGCATGCTTCTATTCTTAGATAGAAATGGAGTGGTGGCAACTAGTGAGGGCCAAAGCACGTTCATTTTAATCACATGGCTAGGGACTGTTTGCTCCTTAATGAGAGTGAGTCTGAAAGATACCTGATTTACCACAACTTTTTATTTTTTTCTCTTTCTGGAAGTAGTTTCTATTTACAGAAGCTTTTGTTTCTTCCTACCAGACTTTCTCTCTCCTGCTGTAAACAGTGCAGTTCCACATCACGTGGAGTACGTCGTGTGTACGTACTCCAAACGTAGGGCTGCCAAAGCATCACAGCAAAATGTCTGCAGAGCTTTCTGACACTGTAACCTCTGTTTTCCTCTCTTTTGTTTCCGTAGATAACGTTTCAGTAAATTCTAGCACATCTGATGGAGGAACTTTCACAAGTGACTCTTCTACAGTGCAGCAGGGAAAGGTTTTCTTCAGCCCCCTCACTCCGAGCGCCGTTGTTTATACAGTTCCCAATTCAGGTCAGGCCGTGGGATCTGTCAAGCAGGAGGGACTGGAAAGAAGCCTTGTGTTTTCTCAGTTAATGCCAGTCGGTCAGAACACGCAACTCAATGTAAACATGTCTTCTGAAAACATATCCAGCGGAGGACTCCAGTCCCTGGCCTCCTCATTAGTGAATGTAACGCCCTCACAAAATTTCTCCCTCACACCACCGACCCTTCTGAATGCTGCAGAACTGAGCTCTGGTATCTCCGAGAGCCAGTCCATGTCATCCCCCGTAACCAGTACCTCTACCGTGATATCTATCAGCAACACTAACTATGCAACTCTTCAGAACTGCTCCCTCATTACCAGTCAAGATCTGTTGTCCATTTCCACAGCACAGCCCGCACTTGGAGAAATCGTTTTTACAACAGGAGACCGCGTTAGCCATCCGTCTGCACAAGTACAGCAGGATTTTGTCCGAGAGCACAGGTTGGTTCTGCAGACTGTACCAGACATCAAGGAGAATTTCTTGCCTAATTCGGAAAGCAAGTCAACCAGCAGTTTAATGATGCTGGATTCGAAATCCAAGTATGTTATGAGTAACATGGTTGACACGGTTTGTGAAGAACTGGAAACGGACAAAAAGGAACTTGCCAAACTGCAGACAGTTCAGATGGATGAAGATATGCAAGACTTGTAATTTTTTTTTTTCTTGCTTTCTGTTTCAGTAGATAAGACTCCTGCTGAGGCCCCAACAAACACCAAGTGGAGTGGGTTTTTTTTGTTATGTTGTTGTTTTTAAGAAAAAAAGAAAACAGAAGAACATTTGAATGGTCTGAATTGATGTACAGAGGAATCTCTGGCAACGGATCTCGGTTGCCACACTTGGTTTGCATGCAGTATTCTCTTTTAAGCAGATTAAAGGAGAAAGGAAACGCCGGGGAAGTACCAAGCAAATGGGTACAGGTTTGGCTACTGCTACTGCGCTGGTAGTGTAACTAGATTCCCTGTAGTGCAACATACTATCAACAGTAAGTATACACTCCTAACAGTAGATTGAAAGCAGAAGTCTCGCTCTGGAAAGGTAGAAATGATGCAGTCCTTTTCGCTGTTTACTTCTAGTCCGTGGGCATTGAAAAATGTTTAAGAACTCTAGACAATACCTCACAGGCTATGTTTTTGTTGTTGGAGGTTACGAAACAGAGCACAATCCTGACTAGTTTTGTTATCGGTGTGTTTGGTTTTTTTTTCCAGCAGACTTGTGTTCATACCAAAAATCTCGCTTCAAACATTGACAGGTTTCAAAGTGCTACAGCTAGCATTTTGTCAGTGCACCAGAAAAAGCATCATCTGAAACTCTAATTATGCAACTCGGAAGCTTTCTCTCCACTATGAATGTAAATATTGTTTCAGTTCTTATAAAGGAGACTTTTTTTGTTTTTTTTTTTTTAATTAGTACGATGGATTTTATTTATGGTTTATGTTCCCTTTCACTTTAGACACAATGCATTGAAAAGGAAAACGTTTTCTGGCTGTTTAATTTATTTTTATTGTTTGAACAGGAAGTAAGCGTAGTTGTTTCTGACAAGGTTTTACTTTTTTGTAGTTTTTCAAGCAATAGACTGTAAAAGTAAAATGTTAATCACACTGAAACTAGAAAATGAGCTCCCAGTCTCACAAACCCAGGAGGTCCCTGTCTCTGCCCCCTCTGTCTTTGCGTTCAGGGGTTTTTTGTTTGTTATGTTAGTAATTTGCAAATTAGTTGAACTTTTTTTCTTTGTGTATTTTTTACAGAATTCCATGTGCCTTTCTTCCTAGTGGCCTTATCTTTGTTACTAAAGCACAGTGGCAGGAGGAATAAAAACACTGACTTGCAAACCTCCGTCCTCAGGGCCGAATCCTGATGCCTTACTTTTGCAAGTAGCCCTGCTGAGTCCAGCATCCCTACTTGTACGAGTAAGAAGAGTTGAGTGTCTTGGAAGAGCTGAGTCTTTTGGTCACACTGGGTGACACTGAGAGGTGGTGCAGGGAGATGGAGGCAGGAGGATTGCACGGAGAGACCGTGGGCAGAGCGGCACAGGGGGAAAGATCTTGGCTCTGGCCTCGGTCAGATGAGTGTGGAAGGTCGGTGGGCAGGCCAGCAAAGGGATTCCCATGTTTCCCCACAGCCGTTGGCACAGCAGCCCTTGTGGGAGGGCTTCAGCTGCTGTTCAGCAAGCAGGACCCCTTCCAGGAGTGCACTTAAGCATGGATTTATAAATCTTTCCAGAATAAGCAGTGCGGGGGCCGGTGGTGGGAACTGCAGCTGCCCAGAAGGTTGGTGGAGCAGTCCTGCTCCCTGCCTGCGTGGGGATGGGTTTCCTCTCCTTTCACCTCTCTGCTCTCCTTCGGGGACCGCACAAGCAGGCAGGCTCTGGGCAGGTAGAAAAGACTTTACCTTTCCTCCAGAGAAACTTTTGTAGCGTGGAAAAGCACATCCTTAAGCTTTAAAATAATAATGCAGACGTATAAAATGACATACTGTTTATCTTCGTGTTTCTGTTTTATTTTTATTTCTTATTCTAATGTGAATATATACAGTAGCTAAGGCATGTATTCATCCTCATCAGGGGCATGGGCCAAAGCCTTTGGAAGACGATGGGAAATTTTTTCCTAAACTTCTGTGGGCTCCACGCCAGGCCCAGCACAAAAATAATATCACATGGACAAAAAGAGTGGAAAGGAAAGTGAATAGAGAGTGCACATCCTGGTCTGTTTCTGTCTTGGCCATTACCTGGTTCTGTGGAAAGCCTTTAAGGAATGGAGGTTTTTCCTGTGTGGCACAGACATCCTTGCTGCTGTTTTGCACTATATTGAACGCAGCATGTTTTGCAAGGTAGTGTGTGAAACCTCAGAGCTGAGCTCTGCTGGTTAGCACTGCAGTTTACACTGCAAGCCACGGTCTCGAATGTTGCAGGGAAAGGTGCAGGGGGAGGGAACAGAGAGCATTGCAAGGCTTGCACTGTGCAGCTGCAGGGAGTCGCTGGTGCTTTGCAAGCAGAAGCAACCCCTGAGCAGTTGGCTGTCCCCACGTGCACCCGAACAAAAAGGGTGTTTAAGGCAAGTGCTTTAAAGTGGAGATTATCACAAGCAGAGCGTGGAGCTATATGTTCCCCTGGCACAGCTTCTCTTGGCATTTGGGGGATCTCCATGTGAGCAGGGAATCAGTGCAGAACTCTGCTCCAGTGGTTTATCTGAGTGCCTTGCTGGGCTCCAGCATGAACAATTTGTTTTCCACCTCTCCTTCACCCTCAAAACAAAGATGATGATTATGATAATAGTATCTGTATCTGATCTGCATGAATTGCTCAACTTCTTGGAAAAAGAAGGGTTGTGTATTGTTGTATTAACGGAGAACGCACGCACAGAGCAGGAGCTGTGTGTAGCTCCAGGAGTTGTGCAGGGTTTGGTTTGTGAATCTCAGACTGCTTCCAGAGGCAAGCTGGAGAACATTTCAGAGCCCTCTGTCAAATGTCAAACTCATCAGGTCCCATAGCTGAGAAGACTGTGGAGCCATGCCAGTACATGTTACTTTTTTTTTTCTCCTCCCTTGCATTTGTGGTGTTACTGAGGCTCTGAGTTCCATGGCTTTGCAGCACAGTTGATGTGAAAACTCTATGTTGTTACAGTGGTGCCTATTTGGGGGTGCCTGGTACTTCTAACTAATAGGAGACCTCCCGTTCTTTCATGGGAGTGGAGGATGTATATAAAAGCAGTGGTTTGGGACAAAGTAAGATTAATCTATTCGTCTTCCAGGTATCAAGTAACTTATTTCGTTCTGTTGTTTTACTCTTTCTTTCTCCCACTGAAAATAAGTGTCATTCCCTCCAGATGATGTAGTTAGAACCTCATAGTTTTTTTGCAGGTACATATGCACAATATAAAGACTCATTGCACGGTACAGTGTTTCTAAACTAGATATTTAAATCGTAGTTTTACTCCTACTGTAAATGAGGGGTCGGTTTTTATGCTGCAGCCCTCGAGCAGGAAGGCTGACTGCTCCATGCAGACAGGACACAGCCCCTCTGAGCATCTGGGGCTGGATCTTCAGCTGCTGTAAATAAGGCATTGCTCCACTGTTTCCCAACTGAAGATTTGACATGGTGTTCAGGGGGTACGGATGCTCATCTCCCACAGATGCTAATGGCAGTGAGCACCTGTATCTCATGGACAGTCCTTACTATGGCATTCTGTTGTTTCAATGGAAGATAAGTCTATCCAGCACAACTACTACTTCTCCTCCCTCCCTGTTGTGGATGAGAATAGAGGATCATTTCAACTTCACGTGTGTTTGTAACTTGTAAGTCCACTGGAAATCTTACAGGAAACGTTGCCAAATTCTACTGCTTTTCTGGTCCCAGACCCAGCTTTGAGAAAGACGCTTAATGTTTAAGCAAATTCCTATAAAGCATGAATACTCAAAACAAAAAACCCAAACAAAACACTTTATTCTTCACTACCTTTAATTAAAGCTGCCTCTATTTCACCCACACTTCAGCAGAGAACCAGAAATACTCTGAATCAAATGCTCTGTCTGGACTATTTGCAGCATTATTCCTCTGGTCTTACCTAATTGGACATTTCAGCCACATCAGTCGTGGACGGTTGAGGTCCTTGGCTGGGGTAAGCAAGCACAGTTCACTGACTTCTGTGTCATTTCACACCAGCTGAGAATGTGGTCCATTCATTTCAGTGGAGCTGGGTCAGGGATGGATTTGGCCCAGTTTGCAGTGGCACTGGTAACCAGTTCACGGGGCCGATGCTCAGACAGATGCAGTGAACGGCACCGATCTATCCACGCGTGTACCTCTTTCCATTTATCATTTCACCCTGCCTGTGGATTCAGGAAGATGCATTTAGAAAGCTGTTTTCCCCAGAAGTAAAGCTGGAACGGTCTTCATTGTTGTTATCATTATGAGATCAATGGCAACAGTGGATGGATTCACAGCAATAATTTTCAGTCAAATTAAGTGAGGCAGAATTTGGCCCCATGTGCACAGGAACTTTTCCTGTATGTAGATTTCCAGTGCCTGTGCACTTTCCTTACTGAGGACAGACAAACAACCACCAGGGCACATCCCTCTGGTTCCACATGAAACAAACATGCAGAATCCCAGGGGCATGGACCCTGTGTTGTTTGTGGTCCAGCAGCATCTCAAATCATAAAAACAATAATAATTTTGTCACTCCAGAAGCAAAATGAATGGCATTTTACAAGCAAGGAGACCCGAAGTCTTCCTGTATCTCCTAGCAGTTACAATCTTGAAGGATGTTTTATATCTTACTTTTGTGTTTCATATAATTTAAAGTTAGCTTCTTACATTTCTGAACTCCAGGAGGGCAGTGAATCTTCTGCCTTTCAGGATTCACCTTCAGAGGAGGTTTGTTCTTTTGCTGCATGTACTGCTTGTCCAGAACTAACCAGTTACTTCTGCGATATGGGTTTATTGTGCCTTACAGCAAATGAGAAATTACAGCAGAATGTACACATTAGAGGAGGGAATAATCAGAAGTCTTTACTGCACTGTTAGATGATGCCGACCCAGAGAGTGTCATCAAACATATCTGTGCTTAATCACCCAACCAAAGAGATCTAAAGTATGTATGTTTGTTGTACTGTAATAAGGGTTTGTGCCTGGACAATTAAGTGTTTTGTTTGTATTCTGAGATGATGTGAACTTATTTTTCTAAACACTATACTGAATAAACTTTATATTTATACACATCTGGTGTAAATGTCTCTCTAGAGCTACAGCATCTTTGTACGGTGTGTTAGCAGAGCAGTCTGAAGGAGGATCAGTGCCTTTCCTGGCTCGCCGTGGGGGTGATGGCAGTAGTGAACGTCTGTGTGTGCTCACCAGAGAGCTGATGTGAAGCCTCCCTAAGCTAGCACGAGCTCTTCTTGTGACTCAAGTGGTTTTCTCCAGACCATAACTTTGCTTCAAAAATGCTAAATTAAAAACAATACATCTATTTCTTATAAAATGCAGCTATTAAATCTGTCTCAAACCAAATTTATGCCGTAATTAGATACTATTGTAATATATTTCTAGCTACTGCTTGGGACCAGGCAGTATTTCCTCACAGCTTCCTTGGCGTTAGGGCATTTTGGTTTCAGACAGGTAAATCCCTGTTGGCTAGATGTGTTGAGATTCCATCCCAGCAGCAGCATGATCCTGCACTGCCCGCGGTGCTCCTGTGGGTCCCCCAGCACATCCCTCCTGCTCTGCCCCACGGCTCAGCCTGCTCCTCTGCAGCTGCCGCAGCAAAATCCAGCTCCCCGAAGGTAGAAGGAGACAATTGTGGTGTTGCCCAACCACTTTTCCTTCCCAGCAGCAGCGCGTGTGACTCAGTCCTGTTGTTCATATCACTTACCTTTGGCATGGCAGAGGTTTTGCCTGAGCAGTAGGACTGGAATAATATTTTCCTGCCCGTGGGGGACGGCTGCAGTTTCCAAGCAGTTAATTGATCTCCGACAGCAGCTCCATTCCAGCTTCGCTTGGGGCAAAGCTGAGGGTCTGAAGCCATCCTTCAGCCTGACTGACCCAATGCAATCGGGCTGGGGGTGGCTTCTCGTCTGAGGCTTTCCTGCAGCCTCGTGTCGCTGCCCTGTTAGGCGCGGGGGGGAGCTGCTGCTGGGCCGCCCCGCTTCAGTGGGGGATCCCCCGCAGGCACAGGAGGGACTTGTGGCTGCACAGCCCCCAGCTCGGCCCGGCAGAGTGCAGGAGGGAGAGTGAGAAGCGGAAAGTCTCTGCCTATGCAAATGTCAAAATTCTCCCTGAGCAGCCACCCATGCGGTATGCAGGATGAATCATGTCCTAACGGAGCACATTCCTACTACTTTGGAGGGCTTTGCAGATGTGTTCCAGGTCACCCTAGGCGAGAAAACCACACACAGCCACAGTTACTTGTTCCCTGGCAGCTTGTGTGCAGATGGGGAAAGGGGGACAGCACCTTCAGAAGGGTGGGCAGCCCTCTCCCCGAGCTGTGTCCCTTTGTGTGCGACTACAGGATGCTGGAGGGAGGACCAGGGCTGCCAGAGCAGTAGGCACTCAGCTGGGAGGAAGCTGATGGCTCCTGATCTAGCTGGGAAGGGAGGCGGTGCTGGAAGACTGCTTTTCATCCCCCGATTCTGGCTGGATTTTCCCTGGTGATGGCTCTGAGAGGAATTTTTCTGCTCTAGGAGGCAGAGCGTGGATCAGTAAAGCAAGGTCTTAATGGACATGTTCATGGCTTGGATACTGGAGGTCTCCTTCCAAGGCTGCTTGTGTCCCCCCACCGCAGTGTTTGCTGGCTGCAGAATTCTTTGTTCTGCAGCCTTAGTGATGGATACAGATCACATTTTTAATATAGAAATACATTTTTTGAAGGAAAATGATTCCCAGAAATAGGAATTTGTCTGCCAAACAATGTGCGCATAACTGACTTTACACTCAGAGGTGCCAGAAAGTGCAGGAACGAGACCAACAATAAAAACCAACACACGTGTGAAAAATCTACTGCATTAAAGCCAGATTCAATAAAAATAGCACCTACTTTATATGCTGCCGAAGCTGGCACAGGGCTGCAAAAGGAGAAGGAAAAAGAAAAGATGTTGAGGAGTTGCACCCAGCCCCGAGGAACCGAGCGCTGCTGACGGTGGCTCAGTCACTCCTGTGCAACGTTCTTTTAATTCCTCATCCTGCTGCTTCTCGGGCAGAAAGACCCCATTTGGAATAGTCGAGCCTGCCCTATAGGCTTTGTACCCAGGAGCCGAAGGATGTGGGCCTTCCCCTGAGCAGCATGCGGTCTGCGGTGCTAAGGGGAAGGCGACGAGAGCAGAACTCGCCCGGTGATGCCGGTGGCAGAGCAAACCCAGGTCTCTGCCTCCCCCTGTTGCTTTGCCCACTGCCTCCCGTTTCTCCCGAGGAGCCGAACCTGATGCAATGCCCCCTGAGAGCGGCAGGAGGACGGGTTGCCTCCGCCGCAGCCCAGCTTGCTCTGCTCGTTTCTTCCCTTGCATTTCGTCCCTGCGTTCGCAGCCGCATTCTGATGCTGGCCAGCAGCAGCACGAGCCTCGAGTGGAAAAATCCCCGACCGTGGGGTGGGATGGCTGGAACGGGTGGGAGAGGCTGAACATGTGTGTGTCGTCCCACTGGTGTGTGTGCATCGTCCCTGATTTTTAACAAAACCTCTTTGTTTTGAGGCTCTCTGTAAAGATGTACCAGAAGCAGACCCTGCCTGACAAAATCAAAACCCAGCAGCCCCAAAAACAAGGCTATTCAACCAAAACAAGCATTCAAGGCCAGGCTGGATGGGGCTGTGATCAACCTGCTCCAGAGGGAGGTGTCCCTGCCTACAGCAGGGGGTTGGAACTGGATGACCTTAAAGGTCCCTTCCAGCCCAAACCTGTCCACGAATCCATGTGGGATCATGCTGCTGGCAGCGTCCCATTTCCAGCTATCACCTCACACGGCCCAGCCTGGCACCACAGCAGCTGAGCACAGAGGACATGGACACCTCACTGCCTCTGGGAAAGAGCCTGGGTGGCCTTTGCTTCTACGAACAGTTCCTTCAAGCTACATATGGTTTTTAGGCATCTCAAAGGCAGGGGAGCCTGAATATCAAGTCAGAATATCTTCCTTCCATTTCTTCCAAAACATCAGTCCCAGAACATGAGGCTTTTTGTAACCCACCGCAATAGGAAAGTGGTACCTAAGCCCCAAACTAGGCATGCCTCCCTCACAAGAGCTTCATACCTTATAGCCAAGCCAGAAGCTCTTCAGGTTGGATATGAGGAAAAAACATTTCTTCTCAGAGAGAGCAGTGATGCAGCGGTACAGAGAGAACAGAGTGGGGTGGGGTGCCCCTGGGGGGTCACCATCCCTGGAGGTGTTCAAGAATGGGGGAGATGTGGCCCTGAGGGATGTGGTCAGTGGGATGGTGGGGTGGAGTGGGGTTGGGCTCTGTGATCTTCATGATCTTTTCAAACTATATGATTCCATGATCCCATGACTCCATCTTTACATCCAGCTGTTCCTTGTCCATCATTAGGGCAACTGAGCGTATCTCAGCATCTCTGTCAGCAGGGATGTGTCCCAGGTGGCACTGAATGGCAATCTCACAGCCCCAGCCCTGCCTCTAACTGAAGCCATGTTCTGATTTGCCAACTTTCACAATTTATGAGCTCTGCAATATTTAGTAACTGGTGAGAAAGAGGAAGTAGGAAGGAGGTTTTATGGCCACAGCTTCCTATAGTCTGAAAATTGAGTTCCTAGTTGAAAAAAAAAAAAAAAGAAAAGAAAGAAGGAAAAAAAGAAAAGTGATATTGAAGGTCTCCAAACCATAATACATATAAATATTGGTATGCTGCATTTAATAAATACAAAACAGAAATACAAAACAAAATGTAAATGTGCTTCCTTCAAACTAAAACTTACACTGTTTTTAAGCAGCTGAAGCAAATTCTTAGTCACAGCCCTGGACAAAGCAGGCAGGATCCCCACAGCATCCTGTGCCTGTCCTTAAATCAGTTTATCACGAGCAAATGGTTCCCGGTGGCGACAAACGGAGTTACCACTGATAAGGAAGATGAGACCAACCCCAGAGGTGGTGGGGAAGGAAACATCCAGCACACCCTGGCCTTGTGCTAGGGAACTCCTCAAGCCCTGCCCCACAAGAGCTCAAAGCGTTCATTCTCCCAGGCAGAGACCCGAAGGTGAGTGTCAGTGACTTGGGGGGTTGGAATAGATTATCTTTGAGGTCCCTTCCACCCCAAACCATTCTCGGTGCTGGCCTGGGTGAGGGAGGGCACGGTGCAATGCTCAGCCAGCGACAGAGCTACGCAGTCATCTCCCCAGCACAGAGATCACACTCACAATGCACTGCCTGGCAAGTCTGCATGGTATGTGGATTAATTTTCTTCTCCATAATGAGAAATCCAATCTGAAATGCACAGATTAGTTTACTAATCTGTGTAAATCCTATTAATAGTCCTTATGCTGCTGCACTCTCACTCAAATTCTCACAAACCCACTAAACTGGGTTGGTTTTCCCTCACCCCCAACCAACCCCACCTGGCTGTGCTCACATCCTCCCAAAATGGCCGTGGCCACCAATGGACGTCTTCACTCTGCAGTCCTCTCTCACAGCTCCCTCGTGTCCCACAGTGCAACGTGCCCTGGATCAAAGCATTACAGCTGTAAATCACTGCGGTGCCATTGGAGCTGAAGGGATTATAGGAAGGAGTGCTCAGCTTTCATGGGGACGGGCAGAGCCTGGATATCCTCCCTGCAGCATCGCTGCCTTCTGGTGCCCATT
>VXAB01004195.1:0-24262 GCA_013399175.1 Odontophorus gujanensis | reverse complement strand
AAGATCATTGGCATTACACCATTCTGCACCTTTCTCCTAAGGATTAAATGGGTTCAGATGAAAAGCTGTAATTTTGGCCTCTTTACCACTTCTATCTTTTTTTATTTAGTTTAGTTCTTGCACCTTAAAGCCTAGAGTTCTTGTGTTAAGTTACAGGTTAGCACTTGATGTACAATAATCAAGGAAGTACAATGCTTCCTCAGCTCAATATGTAATGTAAGAGACAGTATCTGAGAGATCTATCAGGCAAAAATCCACTTTATCAATTAATTTATTCAAGGAACTCAAGGACAGCAAGGTAAGAACAGTCCTATGGCATTCTTCCTACTGTCTTCTACACAGACCATGCCATGAGAACATTTTCAGGACAGGAAGTTTTTCCAGAGATATAAAAAGAAGTAAATTGCCCACTTGGTACTGAAAGAAAATCTTTGCATTCATAAAACATTCAGTTAAAGCTGAGGAGGATTAAAGGAACAAAGATTATAAAATATTTCTTATTGGAAGAAAATACATATTCATTTACATTTTATTATCTCTTTTCCTCTGTGCCCTGGGAAGGCAAAATTTAACATCTGTAATGAAACCAGATAAAATCCCACAAACTGCACATTTAGGAAGAGGCGAAGAGAAACAAATAATGTCATCAAAATTTCCCTTCAGGCCCCAGATAGTGGTTGACTACTCTTGATAAGTGAATTAATAATTACAAAGGAATTGTATTCCTTTTGAAGATTCTCTAGTTGGAAATTTCCTTATGCATTTTCCTTTCATTTTCTTTTTTAAAACATCCTTACTCCTTGCTTTAGTTACCCTTCAGTATAATTTGCTCCATATGTCATATATCCTCAGTATGAGATAGTTCTAAGCAAAATACAGCACAGAAGCTGACTGTCAAATTTCTTTTCTTTTTTCCCCTCTGTTGATTTTCTCTGGAGTATGTGTCAAATAGGATTTGTTTAGTTTGTTTTTTTTTTCAATTATCAGAGGTTTTTCAATAATACTTCTATGTTTTGTATAAGCATAACATTTTTTTCCTGGACAGATTATTCCCTTTGATTTTTTTTTTTCTTGGAAGAAATTGCATTTAGCATCTTCATAAATACTTGCTGTATGCCTTCCCATCAGTCTTCTGTGTAAGAAATAGATGTACTTAAAATTGTCCAGGCTGTTCAGTGTAATTAGCAGCTAATTCAAACTGATGTTCCCTGTGCCTCTCCTTAAATAGTATTTCAGACTGGAGGAAACTCCAATGCATCTGATCCATCTTTTCTCTGGTTTATACTGCTTATTGTCGATCGTGTGCATTCTACAGGTGACAGAAATTCTAAAGAAACAGGATTAAAATGGATCACCAGAAAAGCTACGCCAGTTAACCTATAGAATTTTCATGGAAGCCATATCAGAAATGTACTGTTTTACAGAGGAATCAGTCAGGGCTGCTGTAATTGTTGTCACTTACACAACCATATGGACGGAAGGTAGTGAGTCTCTATGAACCTGTCCTGGCAAAAATGAATTTTCCTCTTTTAGTCTGTTTTGCTTGTTGGATGCGTCTATATCCATAAAAAGCGCAAAAATTCAACTGCTAGTGGTTGCCTACAGGGCCAATGGAGACAACCTGGCAAAAATTCAGCTGTAGATCAAGACCAGATCTACACTTAAATTATTCCTACATAGATCTTTTATTTTTTCCAAAGTTTACTTATGGGCTGATGATTGTAGTCTGTATCACTACCTAAACCTCATGTTTTATGGGGATTGCCTTAAATTGGGTGAGATGGGCTATGTGTTGCTAAGACCTTGAGAGAAACTTCTGTTGTTGTTCTTTATTTTTCCCCCATATTTTAGCCACAGGGTCTCTGTTGTACACAATTGTTGTTTTGCTATTTCTGTCACATCTCATACTCCTTCAGATGTCTTTCAGCAGTAGTCCAGAGCAAGGGAGAAGAAAATCCATCTCTGTAGAATGGCTTCCAGAGGAAGGTGTAGGCTCTGCAAAACATAGACCTCTCTTCCTAAGTTGTTGAGCAGATATTTTCCAACTCAAGAGAAAATCCTAACGGTCAAAGGAGACTAGGATCTGAATACAAAAATTGAAGCTGTTTAACTAACAGCGATTAAGATATGTACCTCTACTCTGTCTCTTGAACTGATACAGTTACTCACTTCTGCAGTGCTGAGATGGTGCACAAAAAATTGATGTTAGGATCTTAGTCACATTTAATGGGACTTCTGTGGTAGTGAGAGAGGGACAGTGATGTTCTCCATATGTTGTAGTAGGTGTGGCTGGGACATCGGGATGTTACGGCACAGGACCTCCCCTGCTCTGAGATTGATTAATGATGCATGCTTAGGGGCGTAGACAATGATAGATATATGTATAAAAGGAGCTGCCGTGCCTTATTAAACACCATTTTGCCATTTTCTATTATAACCATATTGGTGTCTGTGATGGCAGTGGCCCTAGTGTGGGGAGATCGCTAGCCCTCAGCTGTCCAATCTCCAAGAAAGGAGACAACACCATAGCACTATTTCAGACACACTGCTTCTTTAGCATTCAGAAATTGTGCACAAATATCATTTCAGTGCAAACTGGTGCTCTAGCATAGCTAAAGATCAAGAAGTAAATGTTTTCAAATCAGTATGCCAAAGTACAGACTGTATGCTTTTATTTAATGCTTTCGTTCCACTTTTAATTGTGTAATGATCAGCACAAAAAGCTTTTAGGATTCTACTATTCTGTACCATTATCTTGATTTATGTCATTTTATTCAAATCAGTTCATGAAGTGGAGGAATTGTCTCTTGATAATCAGTATAAATGTCTGATGCAAACCTAACTTCTCTGTATGTAGGACCTGTTAGCCTATGTCAGCCCAGAAGGAAGCTTTCTTCACTGGCCTGTCTTCTTTAACATAACGAAGAGTTGAATATGCATTTGAAAAACAAGAAAAATTTTCAGAGCCTACCAAAACAAGAGTGAAGTCACATACTCTGCTGATAAGGACTGTTCATGCACCTGTATTAAGTAGAAATGAGAAAGAAATGAGAAGGAAATGAAATTAAATATATAGAACAAATAAACAAAGAAAGTATTAGTTTCTTCTTAGAGCTAAGTCTTGGGGTTGCAAAAGATCAAAAAAGCTTTAAATCACCATTAGTCCCAAAGATTAAATGAAATACCTTTTGAAATACTATTTAAAATTTAGAAGAGAGGAATTACAAAAGCAGAGGTAATATTAAAGTATTAAAGTTTCAAATTTTGGAAGAAAAAGCATGAGTCAGTGTTTACAGAAGCTTTACAAGTTGACCATCTGAAAATATCTTGCATTCAACAAATTAAAGCTTCTTGCTTGACTTGATTTTTGAAAGAAATAAACGACATGTTTAAAAACACAAGTTGTCTGTTTTCTTGAAGTGAATAGGATTTCCTTCCACGTGGCTTGAATTTGACTAGACTTTTCTGATTCAAGATATTTTTTGGAATTTGAGAAGTGTGGGGTGTATGATATGATTGTTGTTGCAAAGTACGAATCTCAACTACTTGCTAGATATTAGCAAATTGATAACCTGAAGAATAACATCACTGTAGTGGAATTACAGTAACTAGCAATGCTGTTCAAAAAATAAGAGATAAAACTGTATAAAAGCCTTGGAAGTCCTTTTTGTCTGATGATACCAGTATCTAGATTTTGCCTAGATGATCAGATCTTCTGCGGCACAGTATCATTCATGTTTGCATCACTATGAGTATCTGGCTCTTCACTTAAAGTGCATAAATACTTTATGAAATAATATCTCCTAGGGAAGAAAATAATCCTTTGTTTGTCAAACTAGCATACACACCAAGCAGTAACTGTTTTACCATTTGATGACAGTGCACTTTTTCACCAATTCTAAAACTGGTAACTCTATTTCTTAATTAATATTTAAGAAAAAAAAAACAAAACATTCTCCCTCCTACCTGTCCTTGTTCTTCTTCTCCCCACTATCATCGCTGTTTACAGTTTGAGTATTTACCACTATGGTTTACTGTTGTGTTTACTAGTATGGACTGTCTAAGAATTGTGCACCAAGCCACATATATGTCTGTTAACATGTACTCTTTTATTGGTCTTTCTCCTATTCTGTTTTTCCATAAGACATGCACTAAAACTTTTCTCTTAGATTGTGAGCTTTGTGGGATATAGACTGACATCTTACTTCATGACCGTATATGAGCTGTCAGATCTTGAGTGCTAAGCATCAGAGTCCTGTAGTTCCTGGGCAGAGGAGGCCCAGTTTTCTCTCTTTAGCAAACAATTCTGTGGCCTTTCCCCTGCTTTGTGACCCTACATGCTGGACTAACTGAGGTTATGGAGCAGGAGAAACATCACTGAATTGCAGCTGTGTATTTCACTTCATAGGGTTGTGTGTGAAAGCAAACTTACTAGAAGATTTTATTTCATCTGCAGCTGAGTACTATAACCCTTTTCCTGACTGGATGTGTGCCTATTGGACAGTCCCAGAGCATCTTGATTGTATTCCAGCCACAAATGCCAGAGGCATGTCTGCACTTCCTCTCCCCTTACATGATGAAGTCTGTGGGGTCTCATCCATTATGACTTATAAATGCTATTCGTACAGTCTTAGGTCTGTGAAGTCAGAACCTGACGAGGGCCTCCAGATGTTATTGTAATAGCAATAATAACATGAAATATTCCATAATCAATCAAATAATGTACAATATATTTTTTTCCATAGAATTTTAGGGAAGCAAATCAACATCTACAGTCTTAAAAGAATTATCTTTTAGCACCATGCAGACTGTATATCTGACTTTGCAAATGCTCCTGACTTCAAGTGCTGTTGAGACCAATTGAACAATGGCAGTTCTGAGAAACTATGATGGATATCTTGGTGTTCAGCTAGTCAGCAGTAAGTGTCTGGTGGTTAAGTTTAGTAATCTGGGTTCCTAGCTCCCCTCAGAATTGCATTTATAATTTTGATAAAACAACTAAGAACTTGTTGGTGCTGCTAAAATTAGCTTTGTGTTTTATGGTACCATTACCTATGAAGATGTAACTGTTGCAAAAGTAGAAGGCATGTTGATTTACATTTAGTCTGTGATATCTTTGCTGAACTTGACTCCTAGTACAACTGAGATGCGTATCTATTTGTTTGTTTTGCTTTGTTGTTGTCTGAAACCTGGGTAGCTAGAGTGTGTATAGTATCCTGAAGTAAAATAAGAATGCTGCTGTCCAAAATGATTTTTCTACCTGTGAAATGTGACTTAACTTTGTCTCAAGGATACCATTAAGTACACTGGAAAAATTCTGTGACTAGGTTTGCTGTGGGAGCAGTTAAAGACAGCTCCTGGATTAAAGACTCGTTAGATTTATTTGTAAATGGGCAGAAGTATTTTTAGGTGTTTGTTTCCACTGTGCGTTTTGCACATCTATTTCACAAAAACTAAATAAAACATGGGAAATGTTAGGCTTTTGTTTGTCACTCTTTTCATATATGCAGTATACATACAATGAAGATTTACATGAATAGAGCTGTAAATAATATTGCCGGATGCAGACCTTATGGACTCATTATTGGTGTGTATAGTGATCAGGTGGCCTGTGGGTAGACTAACAGTGACTTTGAGAGACATGAAAGTTTTCACTCCCAGCCCTGGACGGTGATTTTTTCTCATGATGCAGTAGGTAACATAGTTGGGCTTGCTTATGTAAACCATAATAATGATTTTGCTAATAAAGTTTATGCAGATATTACTTCAGTTAAATTAAAATGTATCTTTCTAAACCCACAGGAAGTTTCACATGAACACATGCAGAAAAAAAAAGTGTATTAACTCCTTCTTGCTTTTGATAAGAAAAAGTTTGTCATAATATCTGAGTTTTCTTGTGAATCTGCACCTACTATACATAGCAAAATTTCACAGTGATATCTTAGCTGAGGTATGAGTCCAAGAGAAAGCATAAACATATTTTATTCCTTTCAGTGAGTCATCACCTGTGGAAACAAAGACACATTTTTCCAGTAATGCGAAGCTGATAAAACATAGAATCTGGTATGATATTTCCTTTGCACTCTGTCACTATAAGATGTGACATGAAATTTGTGTAGAACTTTCTTATACTGATAACTTTGTTCTTCCAAAAGCAAATATGGTTCTTTGTTAATGTATAGAAGCACTAGATTGTTTCAGATACTTATTTTCTTCAATTTTCACATTAATTTCACAGAAGAAAAAAAAAAAAAAGGTGACTTCTAGTTACTAAAGTTATGTTTGAGAAGGAAAAAGTTATCACCCTAAAAATGAGTGAATTACATTTATTGAATTACAAGTAGAAACAGGGTTAAGAGCTTATAGTTTCACTGGTTCCAAAGGTAATCTGTCCCTGTTCTTCTGTAATGCAGGAGATTTTGATTTATCCTATGCTTTCTTCATCTTTAATGCCTTTTACATTTGTGATTGACCGCCAGTAGCATGAACCATAGAAATGTATAAAATTTATGCAAAAAAAATTGCAATTCATGAGCATCCATGGTCTTTGTTAATGCACTTTAAGCTATTTTGGATCTTCTAAGCAAATAGCTTTGTATGTGATTTGTAGCATGTTTCATATAATCATAGAATAATAACCCACACAACCTATCGCCACCATGCCCATTAAACCATGTTACCCACTGCCACATCTACCCTCTTCTTTAAAACCTTCAGGGATGATGATGCTACCACTTCCCTGGGCAGCCTGTTCATATGCCTTACCATGTTTTCTGAGAAAAGAAATTTTTCCTTATATCCAACCTGAATCACCTGGTAATATATAAATGGTAACAATCCTATCACTATTTACCTGGAAGAAGAGGCCAACTCCTACCTTGCTACAACCTCCTGTCAGGTAGTTTTAGAGAGTGATGATGTTTCCCTTGAGCCTCTTTTGCAGACTGAACAATCTCACTTCCTTCAGGTGCTTCTCATAAGACCTGTGTCCTAATCTACCTCCACATGAAATCAGTGGGAGTCATTCTGTCTCCATTTGGTGAGATGGAACTGGGCTGATAAAGCTGTGGGAAACACTAGGGAATGCTTTGAGAATTACTTAATGAGTAAGGATGAAAATATACAGTCCCTCTGGTATTCCTTAGTCCCTCATATATCCAGTAATTCAGGATATTGGATACTGGAGTTTATCTTCTAAATCCACTATGCCCACAGCTATATCAAATAGTGAGGACTGTCATCTTACATGATTCGTCTAAGTTCTGTGTCGAAGAGATTTAAGTTCTGGGAATGGAAGAATGTGGTTCCTCGTGCCTCTTTTGCCCTTCTGTCCCCTGCTACTCACAGAGATGACTACATCCAAGAAGGAAAGTAATGCCAATTTGTGAGTAGGTCAGCTACCCAGTGTGAATGGTCTTCTGCATACTGCATTCATACAAATTCTCTCCACTCTGACTGATGATACTTTTAAAAGACACAATTACAAACAATTTCTTCTTTGAAAGCCTAGAAAACCTGGAAATGTATCTGAATCTAAAACCTTTACTGTCTCTAGATATATGAATACATTTTTATTCTTCTGCTGTTTCTCTTTAAAGTACCACTTTAACCAGAGTTAACGTACAGATTGCACCTTTCCCTTTCCTTCCCTCCTCCCCATTAAAATGGCAACTTTTTCACAGTTTATCACTCCTATTAGAACTTGACTGCTGTAATGGCTGATTGGTGGCTGATCCACTATGCAACCTTCAATTCTACAGCAGGAGAATCAATACACTAGTTCTCCAATAAGTTATCTTTTAAAGTAATGCCCTGAGTCAGAAAATGTAACTGTTATACCTTGCAAAGCTCAAAGAAAATTAGAAGTATGAATGATCACTACTGAAGGAAACCAGTCCCAACAAGACAAAAAAAAAAAAAAGACAAAACCATAATTTTGTCATAAATAGATCATACTTACTACCTGTGTATAATATTTTAGGTACAACAGTAAAGGACATTCTACCAACTGCAAACAGCCATAGCAACTTGTAATATTTTCTGTTTTAAAAACAGAGTAAACCTTGTCTTCATGTCAAAACCAATAAGCTGCAGCAGCATAATTAAATGAATATCAGCAATCCTATACCTCTACATTTTATTTTATTATTATTATTTTTTTAACAGGGCCTGTTTAATAAGCTGACATCTTTGCAACTGTTTGTTGTTTTTAAAATCACAATGCCATATTTCTAAAGGAGAAAAACTTTTTTTATTGAAAACAACAACAACAAACCCTTCAACATTAATTTTTCACTTACAAATTCAGTTTTAGAATTAATAGAATTTATATGAATGTGGGCTGTTTGATATTATTATTATTATTATTATTGTTATAGTTATACACTGGGTGGAAGAAGTGGCGATTTTCTTAAGAAAAAGAGTATGAACATTTTCAAATGTTACATGTAGCTTTATCTTTCTACTATACATGAGTTAGAAATTTAGCAAGAAGTGAGATAAAATAGAATTATTTGTATTAAGCCCTACACTTTCAAAGGGAGTACAAATGTTCCTTAAATTTTCTGAAGAACTGAATTCTAAATAGCAATTACCAATTCTCTGTTTTATTTTTTACAAGGTTTGATTGTAAGAGGGTGGATGAAATTTCCAGTAATCCTGTTCTCACATACCAGCTCTGGGATTGAATACAAGGGTCTGTAGAATTTTCTCTAGGTATTGGCAAACCTTGAGGAACTGCACTCAATTTAATTTAAAAGTGATGGAGAAAGAACAGCATTTCTGATTGTTCTTTACCTCTTCTGCCATGGAGGTATCTGAGATAAACACACATTTGACTTTGGTTTTAAGTAAGCTTCTAAGAGGCCCTCGTTCTGTATGTACAATAAGCAGAGCCTGCACAGTAATGCCTTTGCACAGTGAAGCAGCATTAAATCACTCTCTAGTAGTACTGTTCATATTTGGCTAGAGAGTGTCTTGCTCAGTTCCAGTACAGTAAGTTCAATAGGTTTGGGGCAGAACTGCAATACAGCCATTAATCAAAAATCCTATAAAATTGAGTTCCAGGAATTTATAAATACATATAAATACAAATATGAACTGTGAAACTTTTTCTGTAAACACTGCACCTCAGCAATTCTTTGTGTCTCCCCAGGCACCATAACTTCACCAGCTAGCCTGGTTAGTTCTACCTCTTAATTTCTATGTGCCTCAACTGTGTTGTCTTGTTTTCCATTCCTACTTTTATGTTCACAATCATTGTGAAGAATTGAGACGAAGGGGATTCTCCCTTCCACATAAGCCTACCTGGTTTTTGTCAGTGGATAAAAGGAGAGCATAAGTAAAGGATAAATTGTGTCATTTCTGGAATAATGTAAACAGGACCGAGTCCCACCTGCCAAGCCTGTCCACAAAACATCAGTTTGGTATAATGCCAAGGTCCTTATGAATCTCTCAATAAACCTCATTTGTATTGATCTACGGGGTCCTAATATTTTCATTATAAAACTGTACAGAAAAACAAATAATATTTTTCTTTGCTTTTTGTGAAGGAATATTCTTTCTGTTTTATGCATTGATTTCATATGAAAAATACTTTTGCTTATCTTCACTGTTGTTTTGCATTGAATATCAGATTTTTAGCTGTCAGGGAGGGAAGTCCAACAGTGTAAAGCATGAGTGTCCAAACTTATGGTTTGCCCAGGCTGCACTGAGTGAAGAGGAATTGTCTTGGGCCATAGTAAGAGTATAAAATTAACAAAATTTATTTTATCTTTTAATAGATTTTTTATTAAAACATAAAAAGATGGCAACAAATACATAACTCTAGTGAGATATTTGACTGTGTTTCTGTGAAACTAATGAAGATATTAACTTATACACAAGCTCAAGTTTTATAATAAAATAAGAAATCTTACACATCTGCTTAATAACAAAAAAGGTATGCTTTCACAGGTATGCAGACATGTAGGTAGGTTGAAAAGTTAATGTTGCTAAATCACTGCATTTTACTTGCCAATACCACAAATATATGTAATGTATAATGCACATGAATTTTGATTCAAGTGAGTGTATGTGTTGGGAGATGGGAGACAGCACTGCACTGTGCATCCCCCACCCTTCCACAGTGTTTGTCACCTGTGTAGTCTGTGCTTGAACCTACATGCAGTCAACTCCTCAGAAATATCACTAGAAATCACATAATAATGTTAAAATTTTATGATCTTGTGGGGCTTGCATTCTTAGCTGTTCAAGGCCGCTTTTGGTTTCTGGGCTGTGGGTTAGACATAAAGCCATAAAGTATTCCCATTGTTTCCATCTCTTACTGAGACCTCTTCACTGGCCCTTGCACAATGTTTCTAAGTAATTCTTCTGCAGAAGAAGCCTTCCAAAAATGACGTGTAATGGATTTTCCAGTGAATGAATTTGTTTTCATGTATTCCACAATGTTTTGTTTTATCTTGTCTTTGGGTAGACTACCTTGCAAAGGCATAAGCACGCTGTCTTTAACTCAAAATGTTCTGTGAAGTAGAGGGACTTGAGTTTTATTGAAGGTGTTTAGGTGTTCTTTGATATTTATTTTTAGTATGGCATGAAAACACATCTCAGGAATTCATAAACCACTTCAGGTATTCAGTTTGGACTAAGTAAATGATAGTAATTGTTAATTTTAAATTTTTTAGTGGTGATGCAAAATACAAAGCTACATATGCTTTGTTCCCATCTCTAGCATTTGGACACCATTTAAAACTTATAAATCAAGAGCTAAATATAGTGGTTGGTTGTGTCTGCTATATATTTCCTTCTCAGTTGTTATCAACATTCAGTAATGATATATGTATATGTCATGCAAGACATTAAATATGCAGAAGTTACAAGGGAAATTTCAGTGCCATGTCTCTACTGATTAATGTTTGAAACTAGCACAAAATCTAGAACAATAATAACTTTAGCATAATCTGGGGAAATTAACATAGATGATAAATGGGCTCCAACAGAAAATGCCACAGCAAAACTGATATGTCATCCAGTCTCCATTCTGAGGGCTGCAGACACTTACGTCTCTCCTACATGCATTTAGTTAAGACTGAGGCAGGAAACTGCATTTTTATCTTCATTCTACTGCCAGCAGTATGCTAAACTAGTACTTCTTTAAGTCTGCAGAAGCAGATTTCATTAAACACTGGAGTCTAGGTAACTGAACTCATTGGACATGTTAACTATGCCTCTATTTTCCAGATTTGTTACATGGATGAGGAGCCTTAATGCATGATGCAACTTCGAGGATTAACAGCTGAGGCTTTGCATAGTGCTGTGGATACTAACACTACTGAAACACTAAGAAAAGAACCATATGTGCATATCTGAAAGCTTGAACACTGTAATTCAGACTAAGAGATCATAACATACAGGAGATATATTATTTATCAGTCTATCAGACACGTGTTACCATTCCAGTGAAATTTTGTTACTAACATACTAGATAAAGATTAAAAACTGCACTTACACCTATGTTTCTGTAATAATAAAACATCTAACAAGACAATGTGGTATTCAGTGTAAAAGTTTTCAGAAACTCAATACAGCAAACATGCCACTACATGCTATTTATTTTGTAATTGTCAAGGTAAGCTAGGGGCTTGACTTAGGAGCCCACATATTGATCTTTGCTGCCATTAGACATGTGTAAGGGGATTCAGCCTATCATTCAATAATGTGCATTTCTCTGGACAAAAAGTCTTTGATAAACTGGGACTAGATCTGCAGGGGTGTTTCAGGCATGTCAAATGTCTCTCAAGACATTAAGCAAATTTCTCCATGAGTTTGAAAAAGAATTCCAACAAGACTAGCAGTATGTAAACAAAATTCTTGCTTTGTTGTTTGGTGGTATTTAAAAATTGCGTTGTATTGCTATCATATATGATGAGATAAATTCATGCGCTTCAGAATTTGCCACCTAGGTTTCCCATATTGACGAACTGCTCAAATATCAGAAAAAAAAAATTTCTGACATGCAGCAAGATAAACCTTGCTTATCTGAAGGTTAAGTCAGGCAGAAGATGTTCTTTGAGCAGGTAGGGATGCTTACAGAGCAACTACAGATTGCTTATAAAAAGTGTAAACTTCTTGTCCTGAAAGCCAATGAGAACCACATAGCTAAACAAATTATAGACAGGGAGCAAGAGTTTGGGAGCAGGGTAATGGTAATCTCTTCATGTTCATTTTAGAGTATGATTTTGTTGCCTGGAAAATTCTGTTTTTGAGAACTCAGGCTACTTCAGGAAAAAGTGTCTACGCAAAAGAAAATTTGCAGATTTGTGGTTGATGGATGATACCGTTTGCACAAAGATGTCATATGTTATTTCAATTATTGTCTATTTCTAAATTCATTGCTTTTGTAAATTCAGAGAGTAGCAAAAGATAGTAGAGGAAAACAAAGAATAGAATATACACTATACTAAAGAGAGAGCTAGTATAATAAGTTCAATTTTGTTGTTACAGTTTACATTTTTATTTTTAAAAACTGACAAAAAAAACAATTAGTATGACTTTGAAATTAATAAATAGATCAAGGTTAATATATATTTAAAAAAAAAACCACAACAACGCATGTTAATTTTGGTAGATTTCCTAATGTATTCAAATTGACAATTGAACATTAGGCTGCTTTAAGCTACAAGGTAGACACTGATGTGCCAACTCAGTGATATAGTATGCATCCTTGATAATTTATTTACTGAGACAGGGCAATTGAAACTTTGAAAGAATGACACCAAAGGCCCCTTTGCTGCCCTTGCAGGTCTCAGCCTTATACTAAAGGGTAGCAGAAGGCTGGGAAAGGTATGTTCATTGCATGTATCACTGAGAGGATGCTGTGCTTCATTCATTGTGCGTTTATGAAGGTTGGGGGAGAGTTGTTCAATATTTACATGCTTTTGTGTCACAGTGTTGGCAAAAAAACCAGTATGTTAGTACTGATTCCCTATCCCTGCAGTGTACTGAACAGAAATCCAGTTTTGCCAGTCTTGTTGGAGAGCAGATCTGGCCCTGTATCAGTCTATCTTACTAAAATAGTTATTGAGATCTGTTAATGAAAATGTATAATTATTGTTTCAGAGCTTCCATGAATAATTGAATGCAACCATATGTAATTACAATGATCAAAAATGTCCTCTGGTGTACATATGTTTTATTGTTTTCAGTATATCTGCTGAATTCTCTCCAGCCTCTACATAAAACACCATGAAATGCAAATGCTTACATCTTGGAAAAGAGTCATGAACAAGTTTGCTATGAAACAATGTGTGTGGAGGTAAATACCGGACAAGAAAATCATAGGTTGGTTTAAATAGGAAAAGCGAGGAATATGGTTGCATGATTACACTGTAAGAACAACAAAAACCAATTGAGAGTCCCAAACAAGCTTCAAACTTAATAACAAACTCAAATCATCTTATAGAAAAGATAAAACTAGGATGAGCATTAATCATGTTTTAAAAATGGCCATGGGTAACAATTCTAACTGTAAGTATTCCATACTTGAAGAAATCTAGCTAGTCCACTAAGTCAAGCACACAGCAGGTGTTGAAAATGGAAATGCAATTTCCGAGTTAGACAGACATGCAATATTTATGAGCCAAGTCTATGGAAATAACTGAAATTGCTGATAAGGTTAGAATAATTTAGCGGAAAATAGAGTGAGTTTAACACTTCAGAAAAAGCTGTCATTCACCTTTTGTCTGATCATATTCGTACCACAGTTTGAATTTATTGTTTGGTGCTAAAGAACTAGCACAATATACTAACAAAAAAATGTGAACACCTTCAAAAGTAGACTTAATCACAGCTACTTAGTTATCTGGCTGACCCAATTGAAGCACAGATGAGAAAAAAAAAAAAAGGAAAAATGCACAGATGCATGAGAGGAAAAATAGTCCACTACCTTGCAGCAGTACATCTTTTACTTCCTAGGCAGTATTTTGAATCCAAATTAAAAGTTGTTTGGACTTGAATTTATATTCTGATTTGACAATGTCATAATCTTGCCAGATATTTTTTAAAATTTCTACTATGTTGGGTAGAAGCTTTTCACAGGCAACAGATTCTGCTATAACATTCCTGTAGCATGTTAATACAACTCTTGCACTTTTAGATTTAAGTCAGAACCAGATCTGCATGATTAGAATGTCCCTGGGGAAACAAAACTTGCGCATACTTCCTGCTCAGCCAAAATATGAAGATGCTTAGGTTTGCTCTATGACTGTTAGGGAAATAATTGATCATTGCCAGACAGGCAGATCTTTTCCTGTCAACACTCTTAACTCAAAAGTCAGCTCCCAAATTTGCTTGAGAATTTTCTGTCTCATTCTGATACAGCTTCTGTCTCATTTTGGCAGAATACCTACATCATACTGCCAAATTAGACATAGTAATAATTTTAATAGGTATTTGCATAAGTTCACATACTCCTGGTACCCTCGTACATGGACCTGATCTCTAGTTCACAAGTTGGAGGCCACAGAAAGATTTGCGGTTGGCACATAACAGGTAAAATCTATTCCAACTGAAATTACTTAAAAGTTTTCTGTTCTTGTTAGTGAGTCATTTTATTCCCTAAGATAGGAGTTTATAGCAAATTAATGAAAAAAATTAATGAAATTGACTTGCCCAAAAGGCAAAAAGAAACAAGAATGAGTGAATTAAGTGAATGAACGGCAGAAGGCTGTGCTATTTTAACATATATATAGTATATATATAGTAATTTTATACATACATTTATATAAAAGCTTATTTGTTAAAATATAGCATTAAAAATTATAAGTACAGCAATAATGGACAACAGAAGGGTTTTAAAATATTCCTATGTTTTAGCAATGTATTGATAATAAGAAATTATGAAATCTTCCTTAAAATATTCATTGAAACTTCTTCAGATGCGAATGCAGTATAACATTGGCAGACCACTGCCTGTCAAATTGCAAACCCCAGATATTGTAATGCACAAGTTTAACATTAGAATATGTGTTGCAGTGTGATCATAATACAACCTGGGAACCTAAGAAGAAATGAACATGTCAGTCCAAATCATTTTGAGAAATTCAGATTTTTTATGGCCAACATTAACTCTATCAATCAATGTCTTTGGCCCATGACTTGAAGATTCTCATCCAGTTATATGGGATACTTGGCTGGCCTTTGTTTGGCAGATGATGACCCATATCATGGGTAGAAAAACCATATCTGAATTATTTTGGAGCAAGTAAGCATCAGATAACAAAACAGAATGAAGAGATTGTTGCTTTTAGAGAACCTCCCACTGCAGAGGCCATCTGGACTGACAACCAGTCAGTCAAATACAACAGTAATTTCTAAATCTGGATAACTGAGATACTGTAGAATGTAAGGGAGTGAAACTGGGAAAAGGACTACTGGCACAGAAAGCAAGTTCATAAGAAATTGGGCTTTATTAATGTAGCTGTACACTAACAGTTTTTATTTTTTTTTTACTTGAAAATAAATTTCTATTAACCTTAAAACCAAACACTCATGTCAGAACTGGATTTATGTTCAGTTGGAAATTCTGTCAAATCCATAGTTTACATTAAATTCACATTGTAGCCTTTACTATATTTTTTTTTCTCATGTAATAAGATCATCAACTCAATAAGAACTAGAAAATGATGCAAACAAGTCTGAAGGAGAGATATCACAATTCTGGATAGATTATTCTAATTATGTAGCAACGACATAGTAATTATACTAAATTTGTATGAAGGATTTCAGTCAGGTGGGAAGACAACAATGGTCAGAGTTACTGAAAACCAATCATGAAATGGGAAGGCAAGTAAACAGAACACATTATCATACAGACAGTGCTTGATACAATATTTATGTTCTGCGTGATAAATATCATGCCTAATTTTACAGTCTAGTATCAACTCCAGTTGGGAGCCATGAAGTTTTATATGTCTTCAAACTATTAAGTAACATAATTGTGACATATTCAAAGTACAAATTGAAATATAATTGAATTCAAGACAGTTTTAAGTATCAACCTTGTCTTTCTGAGAGGTAGAGAATCTAAATGGTTAGGATTATTTTGCAAAGCATGTTTATTTCTCAGGCTTTTTTGTAGTAGATGTAGACTAAGTTTAAAAACTTGCTTTCTTAATTGCAAATTTCACTTCTCTAATATACTGGGACACCAAGTTAGAAATCTAACAAGCTTCTTCCACTCACAGATGAGAAGGTGCATATTTCAACTGTCTGTATTTTTATACCAAAATTGTTTTTTCACAAAGATACTAAAAATGAAGATGAGCAGCAACAATTATGTCAAATGAGAATAATATGAGCAATTATTATTATTATGTAATTATATTTTTATAATAATATTCTAAATATAATTATGAGCAAACGAGATTTCATGGGAGCATTTGGTTTCTGTCTGTTTGGATAATGATGAGGCGGGAAGAAGACAATCTGAGACATGAAGAAATTACAAACTCCTGCTGTATATTTAGCGGAAAAAATGTTGTGAAAATTGCCAGAATGCATAGTAGAAACAAAACAAATTACAAGTTCTGCGGGGAAAGTATGAGGAGGCCACAGCTGACTGGATTAACAAACCACAAATCCACAGGAACATGCAAACACAGGAGAAAATTGGGGACTACAAGAGAAAATTGACAAAAGCCGGTTAGAGACGACTTGTAAAAGAAGCCTAAAGAATTGCATTATATATGGAAAAAGTATCAGCTTATGTTGGTCCAACATTTATAAGAATTTTTTTGCAACTGTAAAACAAAATTGTTCCGTGAAAGATGGCAAAATGAACTGAGTGTATTTACCAAGAAACTCAGCTGTGTATGCATTCTGTATGTTTGAAGAGAATAATTGGTTGAGAATTTGAAAATATTCATACATATATTAGCTCAAATATCACTTAGAATCCCAATTAAAAATTTTCTGACATATATTGTGCTTTTATGAACAAGTTAAAATGAACATTGGAATGATGGAAAAGCATTTGAATAGACACCTAGGGATGTTATGGACAGATAGTAATTTATTCTAACATTGTTCATTAAATTTAAGGTAAGAATTACTGGACTGTTCTGTTGTTGTTGTTGTTTTTGTGAGCTTTTTGGCCAGTGGAGTGCCAGGAGTTCTTTTATTTTTAAAGACTAGTAGAAACACACCAGTGAACATAACAAGAAAGACCTGAAATATGTTTACACCAGGGCGTGTAGGAAAACCAAACTACAAGCAAAAAAAAAAACCTTTAAAAACTGAATTCACAACACCAATGCTGACGATTTCCCAGAGTTCATATCTACGATCCAAGGCTGATACATGTTGTTTATTCTGGGGGGAATACTGGATGTTTGAGATCTGTATTACTAGTCTCATGAGTATGCCAAGAGAATATTATATGCTTAAAAGTCATTCGGTGGAAAATTTAAAACAAGAATACCTGCTAATGTAATTCTAAGATTAAAATCAAAGGCTTTACCAATTATTACTATTGTGTAAAAATCAGACAGTAAATTTACTCAGGTAAAGGTCATTCTATATACAGTCTTGTTCAATATACAATGCACTCATATATATGTATATGTACATATACATGTATGTGTATAAAACATACCATACGTATAATGTGTATATAATTTCAGTTATTCAAAACAGAGGAGCCAGTGAATCAGAGACCACTGAAAGACTACAGAACTATGAAGAGATTTGAATTCCCATTCAAAATATGATTACAAGTGCCATATTTCCATTTCTGATTGGAATAAGAACAAGTTCTGAATTATTCATAAATAAAGTATAATTAACATTATATAAAAAGATTATGATGCTACAAATGGAAATTTAACTAGAAGTCAGAGTGATGTGTTAAATATACTGTAGGAAAAATCAAGACAGAATTTGCTGTGTTATCAAAGGCAAAGAAGGAATGTATTTATTACCAATTTCTGAGAATAATTGTGTAGTTTTCATGATACTTGAACAATTAGATCAAAATAAATATTTCCAAAATTATTTGTCTTCAGTGTAATTTAACCCTTGTTGAGTTTGATTGATTTGATGTTGACAACTCGCAAAAATGGGCTTGTGCTGAACAAGTTTGACACTTGTCCTTTTATATAATCATTAGGTCTTCCAGATGGCAGAGTTTACTCCTCCCCATCTGCTCCTTTTCAGTAAGATAAAGGGAAGGAAAAAATGAAAGAGCTAAAACATGACTTTAAGAACTTCATGTCCTTTTTCTGTATCTGTGAAGATTAGTGGTGGTGCCTATGATCTTTTGCCTTTGATGAAAGTTTAATGTTGGGTTTCATGTTTCAGGTTTTCCATGAGTTAATTCATCTGAATGAAATTCATGGAGAAAAAACACTGAAAGAAGCAGTCATCAAATCAACATATATTTGCAGAAAGAACAAACAAAACCAACAAATGAATGTGGCATCAGACTCATGATTAGATAGTATTTTATGTAATCTAGCAGTAAACAGATCAGAGCAGAATTTCAGATGAAAATTTACTAGACTAGATTTGGAAAGTTGTTTCTATATTCAGAAAAGATCTTGTATGGAGACAAGTAATATCAGATGATGTGGAAAATGTTCAAGAAACTATTAGAGAAATAAGGCTCTAGGGATTATTTTCTGAACTAAAGTTAAAATAACTTTATGGACCTGGTTGAAGGAATGCTTCTATATCTTAAATACCAAGAAACTCTCTGTTTCTTTCTCTTCTGGCACAGTAGAAGGACCAAGATTTCTATCTCAGTCCACCCTAAAAGAGCACATTCTGAATTGGGGGATTTGGAAAAAGGCTATGACTTAGTTCACCTTTCCTAGTGGGTTTGAGTCCAAGAGTGCTTGTGGGGACATGAAAGAGCAGATGCTTGTCTTCTAGATGGCACAGACTATGCCACATAAAGCGCTGTCTCTTCTGCTTCATCTGAGCTTCTTTACATGTCGGAGTGTTTTATCACCATTCAAGTCTTCTAAGTTAAGTTTTTGAGGGATGCATAAAGTATACTTCAGGAACTTATTTCTGGAGAGCTTTGCAATGACATTCAATCAGAAATAAACCTAGTTATCTTGGTGAAGTTTTGCTAATTGATGGGAAGATCAAGAGATTTTTCCATAGCATAGTGATGCATTGTGCAAGCATGCAACTTTGTGTAATGTTACTTTGGGGACCTCTATCCAGATTTATGCCTGGCTATATGTATACCTCAGTTGTCCTTGCAAAGAGCTCTCTCAAAAAAGAGCTCTATTCAAAGAACAAACTTTCCAAGCCTATTTATTACAATATTATTTAAATTCAATTATGATAGCCTTTATTTTCACTTATTTCCTGAAGTGAATGGTCATCATCATGACCATAAGAAGTGAAATAATGAAAAATAAAATTGAAAACAAAGTTCTAATCTAAAATCATCTTGTGCAAGGTCATTCTACCATTATCCAGGCCTCTCCTGTTGCTAACAACTTTTGTGTTGAAAAGAATTATATGCTGTAGGAATGAATAGAACACAAGTTGGATGGGGAATGGTATGAAGATTTTTAGCGGAGTATTCAAAGGTCACTTGAAAATTTGACATGACAGAACTTTAAAGAATATGCCACGTGGTTGATTTGGATCATTGGACCACAGACCATATTAGATGATACAAGGCTGTATTAGGAGATGGATTTTGTAGGTTCTCCAGTTCTGAGGAATTCCTACCTCTCAACCCCAGCAGCATTCACTGTCTCCTATTGAGGGGACATCATCAACCTAGATTGCTCCAAGCTTCACTGGCCTTGCCCCCATGTCTGCAAGTATCCATTTCCTGGGCTGCAGTCAACAGAGAGATTGATAAGGAGACAAGTTTTCAACCAAGGGAGAAATCTGACAAGTCCTAAACTTTATGTCCTGGGAGCCTTACTTGAAACTTAAGTGTTCTTTGGGAATTATTTCCTTCTAAGAAATTGACAAATCCCAGCTTAATCCCAAGAAATCTATTTGCTACAATTATTCCTGTCAAATAAAACAGGTGTATAATATGGATATATTCCCTTCTTCTCTCAAATGTATATGATTCAACATACTAAAATGCTTTGTGTGTGAATCCATGGTTTTAGAACAAACATCAGGACTCAAATTTAAGTTTTGCTGAGATACTTGCTGGTTTTGGTAGGATTATGTAGGTGCCATTGAGATTAGAATTTGGCCTGTAATCAGAAGAATTTAATCATTTACCCATCTGGGGAGTCCTTCTTTTATAACACTTGTGAAAATAAAAATAAATGTGTTGAATTAATTTAAGTGCCGTTGTCAAGCAGTCATCAGGGACTGAGTCAGTAAAGGCACTATCTAAATCTGAGACACTGAGAAAGATGAAGTCAAATAAATGAATTCACTGAAGAACAACTAAACCAATCCAATTTGCTTTATAACGGGAACAAACACTGAAAATTCAGCAGCTTCCATTTCAGATGAAAAAAATGAGACAAATGAGAATAAATTAGGGAGGAAAAAAAGCAAACTGAAAAGAAAGTGATAATCCTTGAAGAAGAGAGAGAAAAAAATTAGAACAATTAGAATATTCTGTTGAAATTAGAAATCATATATATTTCTCTAAAATGCAAAAACTTCTAGGGGACACCACTCCATACACTAACAAATGTATAAAGTAGCTTTAGCTGGTGGCAAGATTTAATTTTATGAAGCTTTTTAAACAAACAAACAAACAAACAGACAAACAAAAAAAGAAAAACACCAAAAACAAATGAACTCATCTTCTACTATTATTTACTGTTTCTCTTAAAAAATATTTACTAAGTAAAGCTGTTGCTACACTTATTACACAGAAGCAGCAGAACTCTATAAGTACACAGTCTTAGTTATGAGGTGAATGTTTGTAAGAGTTCTGGTTTGTGGAACACTAAGATCCTCATAGTAATGGATTAATAATGTTTCCATTGCTATCAATGCAAATGCAGAGCGGTATCAGACAGATGAAAAAGATCATACATTTTTAGAATATCACCTTTAGTCTTGGATATTCTAGTACTGTGAAGATGTGGATGAAATCAAGTCAGAAAACTGAAATAGGTATCCTTAAAATATTCTTCAAGAAATGAGTGGAGGAAATCATTTTGTACTTAAGGAGCTCAAAACAAAGAACCAAATATATCTTCTCCACTTTTTTATGACCCAAGAAAAACCTCAGCATGTGGAAGGGCATATTCCTTCTTAATACTGATATATTTATTACCTAATCCAGAGCACGGTAAAGTTTTATCTTTTACTAAAATGGTGTCACTGGACTATGTATTTGCTAATGCCTTGCATATTGGTTTTGTGCATGCTGCTAACATGCTAGGAATGGGTAGGAGTGGGAGGGTAGAGCGAGGACACATGTACGTTTCCATAATCCTCTGAAGTACTCCTTAAATATTTTCACTTTCTCCTACTTTCAACTGGGTCAGAGTTGTTTTATTCAGAGTGTCTGGTATGATGCTATGTTTTGGGTCTAGGAGAAAGTTTATAGCTTATAGAGAATGTTTATAGTTGCTGCTTAGCAGTGCTATACAGAGCCAAGGCCATTCCAGTTTCTCAGCTCATATTAACTGGGAGGGAACAGAATCAGGGCAGCTGACTTTAACTGGCCAAAGGAGAGTTTTGAAGGAAGTGGGAGTTCATCTTTCTCTCTTCAGAGACTCAAGGGGTGAGCTGGGCACTGTTTGGCAGGTGGTGAGAAATTGCTTGTGCACCACTTGTTATATACATTCATATATGTATATATATAGTCACAATTATTTTCCTTTTCTCTTTTTTATATTAGATCTATTTCAAACCATGAGTTCTTCTTTTTTTTCTTTTTTTTTTTTCCCCCAGTTCTCTGCCCTATCCCACTGGGAAGGGACAGAGCGAGCAAACAATTGTATGGTCCTTAGCCACCTGCCAGGTTAAACACAACAGTCATTTTCAGCGCACAGCATGGGGCATACAGAATTGAGGTAACAGCAGACCTGATCAGAGAATGTTAACAGAATATCCTGTTTAGAAGCTGTATTGTGTAGCATCTTTCTTGGTACTCATTTTCCCTGCTGCATTGTAATCACTGGAGATTTGAGGCACCATCCCTAGTGCTGTTCAAGAAGCATTTAGATGAGGTGCTAAGGGATTTGATTTAGTTGTTTAGTGGGTAGGGATGGTGATAGGAGGATGGTTGGACTAGATGATCTTGTAGGTCCTTTCCAACCTAATGTATCTATGAATCTATGAATCTATGAGATTAGACTAAGGAATTTGTTTTGCTACATTGTGTGAGTTTGACTTATATCATGATAAAATTGGCAGCCGAGAAACTGATGTTTTGTGTGTCTGCACTGCAGTCGTCTTTGGGTTTTGAAAGCCACACTGTTTATACTATTAGTATTATCAGTTCCTTAGCCTCTCTTTCAATTTTCCTTCTTCCCTGAGAGCTAGTTACAATAGTGCTTGAGAAATCTGAAAATCCATGGGGTGTTCAAACCGGAGTGTATCATGAATGTGTTTCAGGTTATGTTTATGATTAAATAATTATTTAAAAATATATTCCTGAGATCTGCCCCAAGGCAGGATAGTTCTAAATGGCAGAGAGTTATAGGATGGTACGGGCAGGTGCCCAGAGCAGTGGGCTCCCCTAGTAGTTTGGACCTTCACCTCTGAACAACAGCAGAATCCTGAAAAACTGGTAGAATACTTGGAAAAGATCTGCTGTCTCCCTGCCCATAAAGAGGCACAAATCACTGCAGCATGCTGGGGCCTGGCCTAGGCCTACTGAGACCTGTGGTTTCTCCAGCTTCTGTAATGAGCCCTGTGGTTGCTCTAACTCCCACCATGGACCTTGTGATTTCTCTGCCTCTTACAACAACCCTGTGGTTTCTCAAACTCCTGCAATTTATTTTGTGTCTGCTCCAGTCCTCATAGTAGACCCTGTGGCTACTCCAACCCTTGTAATGGATTCTGCAGTTGATTTGACTTTTTTGACAGACCCTGCAGGTACTCCAACCCTACTGAAAGGCCCTGTAGGCTCCATGACCCTCACAACCAGTCCTAAATTCACTATAGGCCCTGTGAAAAACACCACAGTTCAACTGGGGAACCAAACAAAGTCAATATCATTTGCCTTCATAAGCAAGATGGAAAATGCCTACAAAAGTCAGAACATTTAGTAAAGAGAGAAGTTATAAGTTCAGAGAAAAAAAACGAAGTGTCTGTATTACAAAAGCAGAAGGAAGAAGAAACAGAAACTATCTGACACCTAATGATAAGTTAGATGTGAGATTCACAAAAAGATTACAGCTGTCAGCCAAGTGAGCATATTGGCACATGACTGCGTAGGTTCTGTGATTCAGAACAGAGAACATAACAGGCAGTGAAGTCAAGAAGCTTGGATTTAATTCTAGAGAAAGTGGCATCAATAGAGCAATTTGAAAAGGAGCACAATCCTTAATCCTGTGATGGTGAATCTTGCGAGCTGTAAGAAAAATATAGATATCTTTTCAAGGAAGACAAGGTACTTAAACGAGGTAAATGGACTACCATGGAGAAAAATATTGAGTACTTGAGGGATCTATCTGTGGTAAAGATTACATATGGAATTAACTTGGATGATAATACCAGCTCCCGAGATCCAGATGACATGATATTTATGTGAACTACGTAGAACAGAATTAGGACAGTCAGCCTAAATGTGTCAGTACAACATTCCATACCATATGACATCATGTGGAAAGAGTTTTGAAGGAGGTGAGAGTTCATCTCACTCTCTTCCGCAGCTTGAAGGACTATCTGAGCATCAGTAAGGGAGTGGTGAGCAATTGCTTATGCACCACTTATTATACACATTCATAAACACACATACACACACACACACATACAGTCAAAACTATTTTCCTTTTCCTTTCTTTCCTATCTCAGGAAATAGTTCTACCTCAGTCATGAGCTCCACTTTTGTTTTTTTCTTCCTCATTATCCCCCACAATCTGCATAGGCAGATCAGTGCCTGATTTGCATTGTCCTCTGACTTTTTAAGGTTTATTGCAAGATATTCTTATTTCCTGAAGGCCTCTGATATCTTCTGCCTCATCCAGGCATGGATACTTTCGCAATGTTTTCTGGATCTTCTCTCACTCCTCTTGCCTTCCAATTCCTTCTGTCATTACTAGACTAAGGATTGTTTCCTTCTACTACCCTTTCAGTGGAAATA
>VXAB01004194.1:54174-84005 GCA_013399175.1 Odontophorus gujanensis | reverse complement strand
ATATATATATATATATACGAACTCAACTACTTCAAACTCAGAAAAGTCTACCATCCAGTTTATGCAGATAGTTTTGAAATAGCTTCTGTAAAATGCAAATAAAATAAATACAAAACAGAATAAGTATGGAAAAAAAATATATTTAATAGTGTAGAAAACCTACCATCATGTAAATGTTATATAGAATTTTATAAAGACTTGCAATAATATTTAAATAACTTCACAGTCAATTGAAGTCAATGTTTTCCGAAGAACAGCTTTCTTTACTATATACTTCTCTGTGTTAGTAGACATTACATTTACATACAGTTAGTTCCAGTTTAAAAGAGAAAGGTTTAAATCCCACAGGGAGAGAAAGATCTTCAGTTTCAAGTATTAGATGAATACACTAAGCACAAGATTATTGTCAGAGGAGCTGGATTAAAAAGGTTGTGGCTGACAAAATGTAAAGCTGTTTTAAATTTCTATATGTGGTCTTTCTGCTATTATGAAATAGCTTCTGTATATTTCTCAAGAAAACCAATATCCTATTACATATCAGTGAAAACTCAAGTAAGAATATTACAACGAAAATTGAATATAGATGGATAGATAGATGGATAGATAGATGGATAGATAGAAAGATAGATAATTAATCTGAGTATAGAGTGCATTTTCATCATTTGTTTGGAAAAATAAATAATTTCAGAACTTATTTATTTATTTATTTAACAAGTAGGTACATATGAACACAGATTGGAGTATTTTTTATCCCTGGGTTTTTCTCCAGCAGACTTGGTCTTCTTGAATTATCAAGAATAAAATATGACTTTAAATGCTTGACAGGATAAACTAGATTTGATTAAGAAACAAAGACTCTTTATAATAAATTTTTTTTCTATTGGCATTTGTCAGACTTACAAATTATGTATCAGTACTTTAGAAGTCTGTATAGAAATTCAACTTAAAATCATTTTATTCTTGAGACAAGACAGCCTGTAAGCTATTTTTATATGTACTATAGAGAAAAGAAGATAGAGAAGGAAACACCTGAAGGGAATTTAGGTTTATTTCACATAAACAATGATGTGGTTAGTATTCACAAAGTTTCTTCTTTTCTTAGATTTGAGAAATCCTTCTTTTCTAAAACTATGTTTTCTCTTTCTTTCATCTCTTTATCAAATTTAAAATTTTCACATCCATTCCAAACAGTATTTTTCATGTTTGGGAAGTAAGATACTAGAACTAAACCAAAATGAAGTGCTCTGACTGCTTTACTGTTGCATATGAGGGTGGTGCTCCTCCACTCCCTTCCTAGCCTATTCTGGAAAACAGTAATTACAAATGCCCACCAGCGTGAGTATACCAGTGAAGAGAGGATGAGAATACTTAGTTTTCATATTTTCTGGGGTTGATTTATTGGAATGAAAGCAGAAATATGTTAGTTTTATCAATGAAAAAATATAATTCCTACATAAATGCACCGGAGGCAAATACTAGTTAAAATATATTTATGGAGCGGGAGCAGAGGTGAAGAACCAAATAGCTGTGTCAGGTATAAATATGGTTTTGAAAAAATATCCGAATTCATTAATGATAGAACAAGGTTTTGCTTTGTGGAGAAGGACTTGGGGGTCCTGGTGGACAACAGGTTGGCCATGAGCCATAAGTTTGCCCTGGCGGTCAAGGAGGTCAATGACATTAAAAAGAGCATGGCCAGTTGGTTGAGGGAGGTGAGCTTCCCACCACTTTACTCTGCCCTGGTCAGGCCTCACCTGGAGTACTTTGTCCAACTCTGGGCTTCTTGGTACAAAAAAAGACAGTGATCTTCTGGAAGAGTCCAGCAGATGGACACGAAGATGATAAAGGGTTTGGAGCATCTCCTTTTCAAGGAAAGGCTGAGAAACCTGAGTTTTTTCAGGCTGAGAAAAGAAGGCTCAGAGGAGATATGATCAATGTCTATAAATATCTAAGGTGCAGGAGACAAAGGGATGAGGCCAGATAATTTTCAGTGGTGTGTGGTGATAGGATGAAGGGAAATGGCCAAAAACTGAAGCATAGGAACTTCCACACAAACATGTGTAAGATCATCACAGCGAGGGTGATGGAGCACTGCCACAGGCTCCCCTGAGAGGCCATGGAGTCTCCTTTTCTGGAGATGTCCTTCTGGACACCTAACTGTGCAATCTGGTCTTGGAAACCTGCTTCGGCAGGAGGGTTGGACCAGATGATCTCTAGAGGTCTCTTCCAACCTCTAAAGTTCTGTGATTCTGAGATTCTGAATGCAGGGTGTCTGCATACGAGAATGTCTGCCTGTGAGTGGTTTGGTTATTTCAGATTTCTATTTAAAAGACTTTTAAATTGTATGTTACAAGGTCTCCATATCCTTAAAAGATATACTTATTTGTAATTAAAAGATATACTTATTTTAAATATAAAATATTTGTGAAATAGGAAGTGTTTAATTCTAAATACATTTGTTACATTGACATTTTGTTTTCATGAATTCAAATAGGTACAATTAAACTTACATCTTGGCAGATCAGTGATGGCTATAATTTGGCTTACTCTTAGTGTTATATCTTCATGTTTTAATTATTCCATAGTTAGTTCCAAGTTAAAACACTAAAAAATAATACTCTTCATTCATATTTGAATGATTAATATGTATTAGTCATATCTTTAGATGCTGATGGTTTGACAGGTGTCATGGCTTTCCGTAGATATTCCATATTGTGACATCATGCAATGAACAGATGGAATTGGGATGGGTGCTAAGAGACTACAGCTCCCAGAGCTCTCCTGTCCTTCTCACGTTGTTTCCACAAAGGAAGTGATGTAGTGACCTGAGGCCATCCCTTCTGTTCTGCTCCACCCCAAACTCTCAGCACTGTTAGAAGACATTCTCTCTTTCAATTCATTTGATTTATTACTCTTTATTCCTTTTCTTTTGTATTATATCACATTCATTTACAATTTTTAGTAAAAGAGTTTCTCTTTATCACAGTCAGGTAACTCTTCCTTCTTACTTTTCTGTCGGCTTCCCACAGCAGTGGGGTGCAGAGGATCTATCTCCCCCTGTCACAGACAAAAGGACCTCCACCCACAATAAGTAACCTCACATTTCTACTTGTGTTAAAGTAAATTCTTGATGTTGAAGGTTTTTTGTTTGTTTGTTTGTTTGTTTTCCTATTTACTGTAGTATTTCTGTAATTCGGAACTACAGAATTTGTTTCAAGTGTTACTAGTTATATTTTTGGAATGACAGTACTAAAATGTAGTGGTCAAAATCGATATTAGACTTTATAACCTTAGTCATATTAAGATTGGAGTGCAGACCTTTCCCAGGTGAAAATTAACGAGAAGTCTTGCAATTACATTCATTTAAAACAGAGTAATGAGAGGTCAGTTGGGAAGTAGAATAAGCAATCCTTGAGCAGACAACAAAGAACTTTTCTGTACAGAGGTTCAAACTATTTCAAATGTTTTCTATCTAGACCTATTTTCAAACTTGGATAAGAGTACCTATGCTATATTCTAGGAAAAAAATACATTACTTATGAAAATAATATTTATTTAGATAAACTTGTTTCTGTCTGATATCTGTTCACCGTACACTTTTCATAACAAAAAGCAAAAACAGTCAATATAGTCCATTCAAGTTGATACATTTGTATAGTGGTACTATGCAAACTCAATTTTCACATAGCAGTTACTTGCTGGAGAAATGGTTCATTGAGAGTACCCATCTGGAAACTTTTAATTATTATGAGACTCTACCTGAGTATTAGATCACTTCCACAACCTTGATGTATTTTTGTGAATGTTCAAACATAAATTTTCTATCTCGAAGTTGGTACCACATTTTCTGTATTGATTTAACTATGTGTGTACCATTTTGATTGACTAGCTATATGAAACAGTCATCCTGATTTTTCTCATTTAGTTAAGAGGGCATACTGTACTCATCTCATGGGAAATATAGATAAAATAAGGTGTTACTTACTTTGCCTTTTTAATTATTATTTATTCATTTATTTTGGGGGTGGGGGGGGAGAGAGAAGGAGAAGGGATAGGGAGGTGGCATTGTTTTCTGTTTGTAATCCAGTATGTGTAAGTTTTTTTCATTTTTCTTTTCTCTCTGGATATGATTAAGAAATATAAGGAAAACTACTAAGGATACTGAGTATGCTGAAACAACTAATGATGAAAGGATGGGCTGATAAGAATATAATAGTAAATGTTTCTTGGACTGTGAAGGACATAGCATTGCAATCAGGTTCAGCCCGTAGAACTTCCATGGAGCTTTCAAAGACTGTGTCAATCACCACCTCCTATTGTAAACACTCTTACTTAAATCTACAAAGTAAAAATATTTATTGGTAGACCACAGTATTACAAACTCCGTAAGAATATTTTAAGCTTTTAGTAGAGTTCATGACTTCTTCAGTCTTAATCAGTGCAGCGTAGGTAATGTTTACACTATAGAGAGAAGGGCACTAGTTAGAATGATAGAATCATAGAATGGTTTCGGTTAGAAGAGGCATTTAGGACTATCTGTTTGAGTCCCCCTGCTATAGGTAAGGATATCTCCCTCTAGACCAGGTTGCTCAAAGCCCTGTCCAGACTGGCTTAGAATGCTTCATTCACAGCCTTGCTGGGCTACCTTTTCTAGTGTCTCACCGTCCTCACAGTAAAGAATTTCTTCCTAATATCTAGTCTATATCTATCCTCTTTCAGTACAAAACAATTTCCCCTCATCCTGTCACTACCTGCCCTTATAAAAAGTTCCTTCCCAGCCTTCTTGTAGGCCCCTTTCAGTTACTGGAAGGCCACTACAAGGTCTCCCCGGAGTCTTCTTCACTCAAAGCTGAGGAGCCCCAGCTCGCTCAGCCTGTCCTCGTAGGGGAGGTGCTCCAGGCCTCTGGTCATCTTTGTGGCCTTCCTCTGGACCTGCTTCAACAACTTCATGTCCTACTTCTGTTGGAGTCTCCAGAACTGGACACAATGCTCCACGTTGGGTCTTATGAGAGCGGATCTGAGGGGCATAATCACCTCCCTTGAACTGCTGGTCACACTTCTCTTGATGCAATCCAGGATATTGCTGGCCTTCTGGACCTCAAGTACACGTTGCTGGCTCATGTTTAATCTCTCATTGATCAACACCCCCGAATCCTTCTCCTCAGGGTTGCTTTCAAGGCATTCTCTGCCCCACCTGTACCTGTGTTTGAGACTGTCCTGACCCAGATACAGGTCCTCGCACTTGCCTCTGTTGAACTTCATCAGGTTTGCATGAGCCACCTCTCAAGCTTGTCCAGGTCCCTCTGGATAGCATCCCTTCCCTCTAGTGCGGCAGCTGCACCACTCAGCTTGGTGTCCACTGCAAATTTGCCGAGGGTCACTTGATCTGACTGTCCCCATTACCTACAAAGATGTTAAATAGCACCAGTCCCAGAACCAATCTCTGAGGAGTGTCACTTGTCATCAGCCTCCACTTGGACATTGAGCCATTTACTGCAACTCCTGGAGTGTGACCATCCAGTCAATTCCTTATCCAGTGAGTGGTCCGTCCATCAAATCCATTTTTCTCCAACCCATCAACCAGGATGTCATGCAAGACACTTTCAAGCACTTTGCTCAAGTCCAGTTAGATGACATCAGTTGCTCTTCCTTTATCCAGTGATGCTGTAACTCCATCATAAAAGGCCACAAAGTTTGTCAGGTATAATTTACCGTTGGTGAAGCCATGTTGGTTACCACCAATCATCTCATCTTTATTTTCCATGTGTCTTAGTAGGGCCTTCAGGAGGATCTGCTCCATGATTTTGCCATGCTCAGGGGTGAGACTGACTCACCTGTAGTTCCCTAGTTGCTCTTATTTTCAACGAACAGTGCAGGTTGACTTAAAATACTTCTCAGCTCCTTTATGCTGCAGCTAGATTCATGTGTATTTAAGTGATTCCACATCATTCTGCAATTGAAATTATAGATAAAACAGTCCAATTAAAAAAACTGGCCATAATATCTTATAGCAAATGGACTAAGACAGTTGTACACAGACTGCATTCCCAATGTTCTTCCTTTTACAAGAAGAAACTAAATTTTCAGAATTCTGTTCTTTATAGATAGATAAAGTAGAACCTAGTTCAGAGTTATATATGGTCTCGGCTAAATGTCAAATCTGACTTCATGGTGGTTATAAAAGGAGTATATTATAAACAGGTCACAATGATATGAGGACCAACTGAAACATATTGTGTGCGTGGGAGTTTCTATTTCTTCCCAAATATTAGAGTTGACAGCTCATTGTAGTGTTCCATTTGTACCAGTTATATCCTGCCCAGTGCTTCTTCAGGTACAGCCAGTTACACAAAGTCACTCAGAGAAAATGTTTTTTTTTAGAATGACTTAAAAAAGAACTTCAGTTTTAGTCATGATCTTTTCTTCTAGTCTTCGTATCTTTCAGCCCTTTAAAAAATAATCCAATAGGTGAAAAAGACAGCACTGAAGTACCTCAAGCTGTGAGTTGTTCCATTTTCCATTAGCTTCTTCCCTGTTACTCTAGAATATTCAGGTGTTTTCTTCTTGTAGTTCTAACGTCCTATACGATCATAACAAAATTAAGTTTTCACAATGTCTGTCTTCTTGTGGGAATGGTTTAAACAAATCATAATGAAAGTCCACCTGAGCCATAATGATTTTTTAAAAAGCACACAAAGTTGCAAGAACAGTAGTGTTGTGTATCAGCCCTTTTACTGATGTACCAAGTGTGGTTGTTGGTTGTTTATATTTTGTTTTGGTTTGGTTTTAGTTTTCCATTAAATAAGAACATAAATCTAATTATATGAAGAATATTAAGAAATTTTATATGACAACTATTATTTACGAGACTGTGGAGAAGTTCAAATCGTTAGTTATCTTCCTTCTGTGAACAATTGAAACAGAGCAGATATGAAACGAGTAGTATGAGTATCTGGGCAGATAGAAATTTTCTGTAGTGGTTCCAGAACAATAAAGAGCCCTAATCCTCCGTCAGCAACAACAAAACAAAAACAAAGCAACAACAACTGTTGAAGAAATATATTTTTGATCTGTGTGACTGTTAATGTTCTGATTTGATAGTTGAAGAAAGAGAAGTGTAGTGGAATTTATTTCCTCGGGAAATATAAATACAACGAAACTGAGAAAAAGTACGTATAACCTTTTGTTACCAGTTTTCTTATGTTTTTTGCATCTGATAGTTAGTGGGATAGCTAATGGGAACTTCAGTTAAACTTCATTCAGCTTTACAAGTGGTTCCTAAGGTCATGTTGAGAAAAAAATATGAAGATGAATATTTCAGGAAATAAGTTTGTAAAAAGATGTTTGTTAAAACGCTGTTGTTGTTCTTAGAGTCTAGTGAAATCTCTTTCAAGAACATTTCATTAAACAGGTTAGTTTGGGAAGGAAACTACTGTTCACCTAATGAAGGAAGTACAATAGTTTCAAACATACCAATTACACAATGGTGATTACCAAGTTTCCAATTTTTTAATGATTACATAAATATTTGAGAAAATTCCTTGCAATTTAAATGAAGGATTACTACTACAAATAGCAGTATCTTCTGGAATGAAATACTCTACTGTTTACATAAATTGTAAATTTTGAACTATTCCCAGATAATCTGTTAGCCTACTTAAATTACACTTTACTGAAATGTAGCTTCAGTGGCTACAGCCAAACATGGATACACGGAAGCAAAAAAAGATAATGGTAAACTAACATTTCAGTCAAACTGTAGAAAACAGATCTTTTTATCCTGAAATGTGTTAATTAGTGTAATTCTCAATGAAGCCACAAAACAATCAACATTTTACAAGTAGAAGTCTCATTAACAATGAAGTGTTTAAAATCTCCCTCTCCTCATTTTTAAAAACATGAACTTTGCTTTACATTTAAAATGTCAGCTGGTGGTAATTTGCAAAAAGAAAAGTACTTTTAAAATAAGAATAATTTAAAAGCATAAAGCAGCACTTAGCAGTGCTCTTCAAAAGGACACTTATTTCACGGTCCTTCCTCAAAGCGAAATTAACTCTTTCCAGTTTTGACAAACATTTATCTAGCTTGTGGCTAAAGAGACACAATGATGATGCTCAGGTAACTTCCCTTAGATTCTGGCAATTTTGTATTATGAATAATCTGATTTAGTCTAATATGCATATCGTGGCAATAAGAAGCAGAGTAATATTTTCCTTGCTGAAAAATATGCAAGTTATTTCTTACATGACTGAATTTTCATTTCTAAAATTTTCATGCCTCTGATCAATGCACTGTCCTTTCTTGACATCTTTGGTCCATGTCCTTCATTTCATGTCTGGTAAGCCTTCAATCTGTTTGTTCCCATCACAATATCTTAATAGTTGGGGTTTTAGGATTCCATACATCGCTACAACTCAGATTTGTAGAAATCAGCACTAACATGAACTGAATCATTCCATTGATTCAGTTTAAAACTAACATTATTTTAAGCTCATCTACGTATTCGTTTTTAAAATCCCTTATCTATACTGTCTTTATCTCCAACGATGTTTACAAAACCAGGAAATATCTGACATCATAACAGATACTGGTGAACTAAAATTTTAAACATCAGCCTTGTTCCTTCTGTTTCTGTAAACATCTGAGATTTACAAATTTTTGAGTTTCTATTAAGCATATGATTGCACAGAAATACCAGAGAAGACAAAAAGTTATTTCCTTACATGTAATTGCCATTGTAGTTTTGCCTCTTCAGTAGCACAGTCTTGATCTTTGCTTGCGGTAAATTGAATTAATATCATTTTTCAAATGTTATTTTTCACATACATGTTTTTTGTGTTGTTTTGTGTGTGTGTGTGTTTTTTCTGGTGGAAAATATATCTACGCAGGTAAAAGATGAGAATATATTACTGCACAAATGATTACAGATACTATTTTCTTTGTAAAACAGGAAGCTCCTACTGTAGAGGTAGAAAAGCACTAGACAAAATTCTGATATTTCAACTCCATTTTTACATATTCTGATTTAATATGAAAAATAGAAATATTTAAATCTAATATGTTCTTTTACATCTAACAGAAATATTTCTAATGGATTTTTTTGCTCTATTTTATTTTTATTTTATTTGGAAGTCACAAAGGCCTTCGACATATTATACAAACCTCGAGGACTTCTTTACTACAGCATTCTCTGAGACAGAAGTGCAGTATGTACTTGATGTGTTCATTCTATTTCTGTCAGATATAAGAGTGCAAGCTTCCCATTGAGCAAATGGGAATATCACACATATTTGATACATGTCATCTAAGGAGGATTTGATCACAGATTTGTCAAAAAGATGAATTTTCACGAAGTATATTTTTGTGGTTAATCAGTGCTTGAAAATCTGTCATCAACAATTCAAACTGACATTAACCAAATGCAAATATATTTTCCAGGCAATTAATTTTCATAGCTCTCTTGTAAATCTATACAGACACTTTCCAGTTCCTAACTTCCTACTTCCTCTTATGCCTTTTCTGTGTTTCTGATTTTTGTTTGTTTGTTTTTTATTTTTCTTTGAGCCTTCCCTCCCTCTCCCCTACGCTTGATTTAGCTCAAATCTCTCAAAATATGTAAATGCTGCTTTGAAATTGCACACAAAAGATTTTGTAATATTTCAGTGAATGTCACAGTAGAATTTGATCATAAATGAACATAAATTAGACACCACCACTGCAGGTCTGAAGTAAGCTTTTACTCTTACTGATGTCTGATTAGTGCGTAAATTGTATCACACCATTACTTGCATGGGATTTAGTGTTCCTAAGTGGGTTTGAAAATGAACAAGATGAAAAGAAGTTTTAACACTAAAGAGGTGTGTGATGTTGATTAAAGTTTATTTTTATGCATCGCTGTATACTGTTATGAATATTTATGTCCATTTCAAATTAGATAGGTTATTCTTAACTTTATTCTCTGAATGTTGTGCATTTAGTGTTGCTGTGCACATGCATAAATTGGATGTAACTTATAGTGATACTGTCCACTTTCATGCCCACTGGCAGATACATCTCAGTATGCAGAACATGTATCAGCATGAATCTGCAAATGGTTGTTACATGTGCACATTGGCATGTATTTCTGGTACTGCTGTTTCTCAGTTAAGGCATGCTGTACAGTCCTTTTCAGTTAAAATCTATATATTTAAATGTAAATATATAAATGAGAGGCAAACAGTAGTGCATAGGGACAGTTTATGTACAATAAGACAGTTTTAACTTTAATGATTAAAAAAAAAAATCCCTTAGGTACAGAAGAAAAGAAATACTCTACATTCCTCTTCTTCACAATCATAATGAAAAAATAAAAATAAATTAAAAAAAGACAAATATTTCAAGTTTGGCTGACATAGGATACATGGTAGTCCTTAGTGAATGAACCCTGTAAGGCAAAAAAATCTTTTATTGTTTCAGAGTACAAAAAGTAAAGAATAATTCAGACACTGTTAAAATATCTCATTCATATGAGATTTGTTAAGAGGTCTGAAGACTGTACAGTAGCAAAAAAGTTAAGCTGAGAGACTTAACTGAAGAACTCTGGATATTTTTAAAGAAAGAAAATGAAACATGAGGGTTATTGGAAATTCCATATACTATTCTATAGGTACAGGTAGATAGTATTTAAATTGTACTCAGTTTTTGATTACATTGAAACTCTGTCAGAGTTTAACATGTTGGAAAATAAGTACAAGACATTGATTTTCAACTCAAGGTCTCATGTGCCTCTTATATTTGTGTTTATATATTGTCATGGTTTTATGATTTTTGGTCCTGGTATTCCACATCATAACATCATGTAGTGCATTTAGAGTTAAAGAGTTAATGCTCCAACTCCATGGATCATCGATAGTTCTGGGTGTATCTGTCTCAGAAGGGAAGAAGAACAACATTCCCCAGAGGACTGTGCGATGCTTTGCATTTTTATGTGTTTCCGCTCAGAGGGAAAAGATAAAAACTGTCTGCAGTCATGGGACACTCTCTTTCCTTTGGGATGGACTCAGCAGTGGGTGCTCGCTGCCGTCTCGCCTTCAGCGTTAGCGTAAGGCCTTCGGTTTATCGGACACTCTCTCTTGCTCATTTTATTTGATTTATTAGCTTTAATTCCAATTATATTGTATTATATTGTTTTATTTTGCTTTCCGATTTCTTATTTAGTAAATTAGCTTTCCTCCTCAGATCATTGCCACTGTTTTGTTTCTAGGCCCATCTCCCTTTTCCTTTTTCCTTTTCCCCCTTCCCCTTTCCTGGGACGTGGGTCCGTGAGTCCCCCGCAACAATCATCATGGAACGGGGCTGAACCAACCCGTAAACCTTTGACATATACATATATACGAATTGAACCTCTATTCTACTACTACATAAAATTTACACGTATCAGGGCAAAACATTGGAATATCTGAAATATTTTTATGTAACCAAATGAGAAAATGATTTTTAATTTCTGAATGGAAAATAATTTGGGGGCTAGGCAGTAAATAGCAGGATTGCTTGCAGATCCGTTAGAACAGGGTGAACAAAATCACTGGAGAAAAAAAATGAAGGTGAAGATTTATGGTTTGTATGTGTTAGGTTGAAAATATTAGACCTCCGTTTTTTCCTATTACCTCAAAAGTAAGTTTACAGGAGCACCTGAGAACAAGACCCGGAGAAGCTACAGATCAGAGATCTCAGCACTGACTGTCAACTTCAGAGCACTTCATACAAGACCTGTGTCACGCTTCAATATAAAGGAGGGAGACAAGGTTCTTTGATTATATGTATACCCGGCGTGAGATCAAGAAGCAACGGTTCAAAGGTTGGTTCTACCAGTTTATTACCAATATTGACCAGGGAGATGGGGAAGGGGAAGGCGGACACTGTTACCAATAACGGTGATGGGGAAGGGAAGGCGAGTGATAGGAAAGAAGCAAGGATTTGTACGACACAGGGAAAGTCATCAGTCAGGATCCTAGGGATATGGTCCAGTTGCAAGCGACTCTGATGGTCCAAGGCAGAAGAACAGGGATGGCAGGGTTGGGGTGAACAGCAGTAGCAACAGGTAGCCAGGAAGAGGCAGCAGGGTCCAGAAGAAAGCAGCAGGTAGCAGGTAGCAAGCCCAGGACAGAGTCCATCAGCATGCAATGGTCAGCTCGTGAGGTTTCTGATGGCAGAACACCAACACCACTGCTGTCGATCCCTCTTTTATCCTCCATTTTTCCTGCCTACGTGAAAAATACCCCGTGCTAGAGTGACGGGTAAATATCTCCTGAGATGGCTATCTCCCCCAGGAGATGAGTACCACACAAAAGACTGTTCTCTGGCCATCAAATTCCAGCTATCTTTCATTGCCTCAGAACATGCCCATCTGTGTCTCCTAGACAAAGAATTTTGCAATCCTTGCCCAGGGTTTGGTTGGACTTGTTCATCAGCAAGCTTTGAGGTAATGGCATAAAAAAATAATAATCTCTTACAACCTGCAAGAGATAAAATGCAAAAAATATTTCCCTTAATATAAATCCTCACAGGCAGAGTGTATATTCTAATACAGCAATTCTGTATCTTCTAATGTAGCAACTTCTAGACATTCACCCAAGACTTTCATTTCAATAAGGTTTTACTAGAATAAATCTTTTTATTTTCCAATCTCTTCTGAATCCTCCTAATTTTTCACTATGTTATATACTATATGTAAGTTTTATTAAGTTAAAGGTGTATGATATTGGAGCTTGGAAATGAATCAGTCGTCTTACTAGTTCCAAGTGATTTAATGTACCATAACAACTGTGACATATAAAGAAACATAGGAAGGAGTTTTCTTGAGCTGCTCTCACTCTGACCTTCACTGAAATCTTGTTTGTAACTATGATTTTTACTGTTTTAATATTTGTTAGTTTTATTTCTAGTCTCAAAATATTTTAACTCCAGACTTCAGACTTCAAAACCATTGCCTGTCTATTTACTGTGTTTGTTCCAGGATAAGTTAAAGTGGTCTCATTGAAAGAGTGATGATATTAGAATAACATTCTCAAACTGAGATGGAAAGAAGGCATTGACACCACAGTGGTGATTAAATATAATAACTCCCTTCTTGAAACATGATTTAGGAGACCTGTCTTCACACAAATACATGTATGGTGCATATTTAACAATTTCTTTCCTACAATGAGAGGACGTATAATTTTGCCATTGCACATTTCCCTTCGTTGTCTAGGCCGATCATGAAATTATTCCAGAGCCATTAAATCTGTGTGTTGGTCGCTCAAATATCAAAATTTTTAGAGCAGAATACGATTTTCAACACCCTTGCCTCCACAGGCATAAAATATTTCTTATTGAAAAGATACCCATTTGTATGTTAGAATCTTAAGATTCTGTTATTATGCACCACAGCACCACTGCTAGTTTAAATATCAAATTTATATATATATACATATATATATATAGTGCCTTAATTAATTTTCTAGTTGCATAAAGATTTGATTTATTTAAGAATTTGCAAATTGTCTGTTCTAAAGGTTAGGCACTTCTATTTAAAGACAATTTTCACTTCCTACTATTGCTTTGATCAACACCGTTATAAGAAAGAATTAGGTGCAAAAATTCTATTGTAAAATGAATGTTTAATTGTGACACATGCCACAGTATCTATTTTGCAATTCCTTTTAATTTGCTGAACAAGGTGATAATTAAATCTTGAACTTCAAGCCTTTCATTTGGATTGTATTGTTTGTTAAAAAGGGAAGAAGTTGTAACATTATAGTGAGTGTAGGATTTTATTTAATCATGAGCATTATTTTGACTTTAATGACAATTTTGTAGAAGCACTAAATTTTCCATTTCTCTTTCTGATTAAATGAAAAATATTTTTACTATATCAGGGTAACCTTAATTTATGTGAGCTAAACAAATAACATGGGAAAAAGAAAACGCAGATAACAGAATAGTCTGAAAGTCACACAATTAAGCAGGTCACACTTTCTTCCACCCAACTACAGTCACTAAATTTGTCAGCTACACATAGTACTCTTGTTCTGTAAGGAAAGAAACAGGTACATTCTGAGGTGTTTGAGACCTGTCAGCTGAATTATATTCTGTAGAAGCCTGCTTCTCTTTAATTCACACTGGAGGGGTAACAATTTTCCAGCTAGGACTTCTCAACATATTGTGTTTACAACAGAGCTGTGCCAATCTATCAACAAGTAATTATGAAATGAGATATCTGCTTCTCTGCAATCCTGGACATTCTTTCCTAGCACTTTTCATGCACTGGCACTTCCAGTTATCTGATTCTGAAGAGGCACTAAATATTCAAGAAACAATTGATTCTACTATAATGTTAACAGTTAGCACCTTTTATCTTTGAATTATTTCTGGGGAAGGTGTGCATCAGTGGTACTATCCACCTGGTCAAGAAGTACAGTTCTCCTAAGATCTGATGAGATCCTGTGCTTAGCTAAAAGGTAAAGACAATGGAGCAGGAACAAAATGTTAATTTACAGAAGCAGATTTTGGTGTTTAAAACATTTGCTTTTGAATATATAGAAACTAAGATAAATTAATATTACATATTGAAGAATTGCTGATATATGGGATAACACTTTAATACCTTTGGATTTAGTGTTTCAAGTAAAAATATCACATATAATTATCTGGTTATTCACAGAATAACAGATTTGCAGAGGTTGAAAGGAACCTTGAGAGATCATTGAGTTCAACCCCCTTGATAAAACATATTCTCTACAATAATGGTTTGCACAGGTAGGTGTTCAGATGGGTCTTGAATATCTCCATAGGAGGCTCTACAACCTCTCCAGGCAACCTGTTCCAGTTCTCTGTTGCCCTTACTGTAAAGAACTTCTTCCACATGTTTGTATGGAACTTCTGTGTTCAAGTTAAAGGCCATTACCCCTTGTTCTATCACTATGCCTAACCTCATCTTCTTGCTTCCCTCCTCCCTTTAAATATTTAGAAATATTAATCAAATCCCATCTTAATCTTCTATCCCCCAGGTTGAACAGACTCAGGTTACTCAGCCTTTCCTCATATCCCTTATCATTTTTGTGACCTTCTGCTGAACTCCTTCAAGGAGATCCCTGTCTTTTTTGAACTGGGAAAGTTAAAATTCTGCACAGCATTCTAAATGTGGCCTGACCAGAGTAAAGAGGGAAGATCATCTCAACCTGCTGGCCACAATCTCCCACAGTATTCTCCTGCAGAAGCTGGCAGCCCGTGATCTAAACAGGTACACTCTTGGCTGCGTAAGAAACTGGTTGGAGGACTGGGCCCAGAGAGTGGTGGTGAATGGAGTTAAATTCAGCTGGCGACCAGTCACGAGTGGTGTTCTTCAGTGATTTGTATTGGGCCCTGTCCGCTTCAAGATCTTTGTTGATGACCTGGACGAGGGCATTGAGTGCACCCTCCGTAAGTTTGGAAATGACACCAAGTTGGCTGGAAATGTCATTCTGCATAGTGGTGGTAAAGCCATATAGAGGGATAGGCTTCAACAAGACCAAATGCTGGGTCCTGCACTTTGGCCTCAACAACACCAGGCAATGCCACAGGTTTGGGGCAGCATGGCTAGAAGACTATGTAGAGGAAACAGACCTGGGGATATTGGTTGATGCTTGGCTGAACATGAGCCAGCAGTGTGCCCAGGTGGACAAAAAGGCCAATGGCATCCTACCTTGTATCAGAAATAGTGTTGCCAGCAGGAGCAGGGAAGTAATCGTCCCCCTGTACTCAGCAGTGGTAAGACTGCACCTCAAGTACTGTGTTCAGTTTGGGGCATTTCACTGCAAGAAAGACATCGAAGCCCTGGAGCATGTGCAGGGAAGGGCAACGAAATTGGTGAGGTATCTGGAGCATAGAACTTAGATATTATTTTCATTGATTTTTTTCTGTTATATTCAAAAGAGATTTTGTTTGAAGAACTGTGTCCCATTCTAGGTATATGTAGCTTCACAAACTTAATAGACTAGTCATTTTCATCTGACATATGTTTAATGAGAATCTGACATAAAGACTGTTCCTCCTCAGTAATTCATTCACTTTGCTTCTGATATCCATTGCCCGTTCCACTTTTGACCTCTGTAATGTTTTTCTTTTATCTCCAATTCCACATCATCCAAATAAAATAGTGACGTTTATTTTTATAAAAAACATAAACTGTGTTGTCATGAATGGAAGAACATCTAGAAAAAAAGAAATAATTACTACATGGAGAAATTAATCTTTACACCTAAGAATAAAAAATTGGCCTCCGTGCTGCAAGATTTAAAATAATTTATAAACATTTAAAGTTCATTATTCCTCTAGCCTAATTTCGAGAAACTGGCTTGGGTAGAATCTCCAGACTACAGCAACAGAAATCAAATTCCTGTGTGTGGTAAGTTTTGTTGTTATTGTTGTTTCTTTATTTTTAAAATAATAATTAATGGTATAAAATATAATTATGTGTACATTCATTATCTATATAGACTACATTAGCTGAAGAGCTCACTTATGGTAAAATCAGAAGATTTCTTGACAGAGTCACTGAACTCTGCTATGCTAATAGGGGCCAAGACAAGTGTATATAGGTCACATGTACGTCAATAGTTTCATGGTTTATTTAACAGAAGGGTGTGAGACAGATGTCATAGATGTCAAAAGCATTAGCAACACTCTAGAGGCTTCCTTTCAATCACACCTGCAGAATGAGATCTTCCTAAGATTTTCTTTGCTACAAGACTGCATAATAGGTTGCACTTGCAGAAGAGCAAGTGTGAGAAAACAATCCAAACAGCTATAATGAAGAAATCAGCAAATACTTTGCTATGGAGTGCTAATTTTCAATTCCGCTTTGTTAGCTAAACAACATAATTGATGTCACTAACTTTATAACCTTTTTTCATACTACTTAGATTAAAAGCTCTAAGGGCGATGTGAACTCATATTTATTAGTAGCTTTTTGTGAAACTCATGACTTCTTGTGAACTGAAAACACATTAAAAATAATAAACAAAAAAAGCCTCTACCTTGATTCAGGTATCCCAAAAGAGTGATACGAGATATTCAGAATAGTTATAATGATGTATTACTACTCTACTCCAATTTAGGAACACTATAATTTCCTGAAGTTTCCCATTTCTGTGTCTGACTGTTGGTTAAGCAGACAGTGTATTGCCTACACACAGAACTAGGCTTTTGATACAGATGTTTTTATTGCCCTGTCTTCATTGTCTCAGTAGTCTGAATCACACTGCTAAGGCACATGCATTTTAGTCATTTCAAAAACTAATTAAAGACTCAGTTAGATTGTTTTATTATGGTCCCAGCCTACTCATCTCACTTAGCAAATCACCATGTCTTTCCAGCTGATTTCGAAAATGCACCTTATATAAATGAAACCTGCATTTTTAGTTCATTTTCATTTAACGATATTGAAACACACGCGTGACTGTGTCAGAGCCAAAGAACATACCTGCATTTATTAGTTAGCACCCCTGCAATGTTTAAACATTGTACATATTTTGCCAGTGTTCCTACTTAATTTCAGACTGTTGATAAGGTTTTCAGTAGACACAGTAGACACAGCAGCTTACTATAAAATGGAAAAATATATCTCTACAGCAAGCATTTCTGTTTATGGCTATTTCTTTAAATATATAACGTAGCTGTAAATTAAATTAAATTGTTGAAATTCAATTTGATATACACATTGGTAACTGCTTTAATAAAACAATCAATGTTGTGATATACACAGTGGTAATTGTTTTAATAAAAAGATCAGTGCTGTGTCTTCAACACCTTGTATGTTTACTGGTATCCGAACAGTGAGGCAGATTTGCTGAAAATGTCCAAACTCTAATTCTGAGATATTGCAGTGCCATGTAAATTGAAGAAGAGCTTTAAACAGCAAGTACTGTCAAGAAAATTTCAAGAAAGTCAGGCACAGAAATAGAAAAAAACCTGTTTCTTGTAGTCTTAGTGAAGTATGTTTATTCACCTGGCAAAACTCCAGTGTTTTCATAGATTCTTAGATTCATAGATGCATTAGGTTGGAAAGGACCTACAAGATCATCTAGTCCAACCATCCTCCTATCATCATCCCTACCTACTAAACTACTAAATCAAATCCCTTAGCACCTCATCTAAACGCTTCTTGAACAGCGCTAGGGATGGTGCCTCAACCACCTCCCTAGGCAGGCCATTCCAGTGCCTGACCACTCTTTCAGAGAAAAAGTTTCTCCTCAAATCTAATCTAAATCTTCCTTGGCGCAACTTGTGGCCATTCCCTCTCGTCCTGTCACTAGTAATCTGGGAGAAGAGGCTGACCCCCTCCGCACCACAATCCCCCTTCAGGAAGTGGTAGAGTGCAATAAGGTNCCCCAATACTGACCCCTGGGGGACACCACTCGTAACAGGACGCCAGCTGGACTTAACTCCATTAACCACTACCCGCTGGGCACGGCCCTCTAGCCAGTTCCCCACCCAGAGGAGAGTGAACCTGTCCACACCACGGGCTGCCAGTTTCCCCAGGAGAATACTGTGGGAGACCGTGTCAAAGGCCTTGCTGAAGACCAGGTAGACTACATCAACAGCCTTTCCCTCATCTACCAGTCTGGTCACCCAGTCATAGAAGGAGAAGAGGTTGGACAGGCACGACCTGCCCTTTGTGAACCCATGCTGGCTGGGTCTGATCCCCTGGTTGCCATGCACGTGCCGTGTGATCTCCCTCAAGATCATCTGCTCCATAACTTTCCCTGACACTGAGGTCAGGCTGACAGGCCTGTAGTTCCCCGGATCTTCCTTACGGCCTTTCTTGTAGATGTAATTTTGTGACACAGGATCTTGCTGTAAAAAAAAAATTGACACTGTGACAAATTAAAATTCTTTAGGAATTTACATGCCTGGTATGCTTTCAAAAATTAATCACTTTCACAAATTAAAATGTGTTAAGCAGTACCTTCCAACAATCAATCCATGTTCTTCTGAGGAAAAAGTTTATTTTGGGATGGTAGTTAAAATATTTTCCCAAATGAGTTACATGTGCTGTAAGCAGAGATTCACATAAATGTTCCTAAAGCTATCTATTGTTGTACTACTGTTACTGCACCTGTCATAAAACTGTTTAAATTTCATTTTTTGCTTCTGAATTTCTTCCTAGGGACATTTCCTAAATCTAATAATTTCTTCACATTCTCCATGTGATTTTACAACCACATTGATAATATTTACAGCTAGGGACTGTGATTTTTGTTTGAATTTGCAAACGGGGATTAATTTAATTAGAAGATCAACACAAAACATTCACATAGAAAAACTTCTACAGTAATTCCCAGTGCAATCTCATAGTGCCTGTAGAAGTTGTCTGAAGACAAAGGAACAACATGTAAAAGTTATATTATGCTGAATGTCTGTGAATTCCAACAGAGAGTGTATGTGAAACTAATGAAAATTCAAAATGCAAACTCATAGAAAAATAAATCTAACATGATTGCAAACCTCCAATAAAAGTGGTAACAAATTAATTTGGCTTTGCATATCTTTTATTGTTGTTATGGTTATCATTATTAATAGAACTGGCTTAAGGTAATATATAATATTGTTACTGTACCATAATACATTATACAGTGAATAATGTCATACTATTTGCTCTCACACAATGGAGAAAGTTATCAGGAATTTTTGTTAAGTCTCACAGCTGCCAAAGGCTAACAGGATTATCCAGAAAGGGAAGTCATTTATTTGCTGAGTTGGTTTTGTCCATATGAGTATTTACCAATAGGAGTTTCCTGCAGCTGCAAGTGTGAGCTTACTGCTGTGTGAGAGACAGAGAAAACCTCAGGTAGTCAATTAAGATATGCAGTGCAGTAATTGCTAAAAGTTGGAAAAATGTCAACATCAATTTCAGGTTCCTCACATTAAACTAATCAGTGATAGACTTTGCTTCAGCTTTTGTCTCTTGGAGGTTTCTGGTTACACTAAATTACATTAAAAGGCAAGTTGAACAGAACCCTTCACTGTTTTGAAAAAGGTTTTATTTTTTATTTATTTTTTATATTTTTTTATTCTTAATAGTGAAAGTTAATAGGAAAAGCAAGTATCAAATGCATACCAATTTTTCTTTTAAAATGTTTAACCTCCTCCAAAGCCCTTCCTGTCAATTTTTTTTTCAGGTGGAATTTCGTAACACCGTCTCTAGGGAATTGCCATTTGAAAATATTTAAACATCATGAATTCAAATTGTATAAAACCCTCCTGTTTAAAAAAAATGACACTCAAGCAAGATGGTTTATACAATTTCATTTAGCTGTGGTGATTAGACAATTTCTGTAATTTAATCTTGTTTCAGAACAAATTCCACTCCAGTACATAGCAGTAGCTCTTTCCTGCTCTTCTGTTAAATTCATGATTGCTGTAGTAAAACCTCTAAGAATATATTCTGCTTGAAAAGTGGTACAGATATTTCTCCCAAGGATAAATACAGTCTAAAGGTATAGGATTCAAAGCCTTTTTTTTCTTTCTTTTTTTCCTTTTTCTTTTCCTTTACTTTTCCCTTCCTTTTCCTTTTCCTTTCCATTCCATTCCTTTCCTTTCCCTTATTTTTTTTTATCATCTTTTCCAGATGAATATATTGACTAATAAGCACATCTTTCAGTTTTGAAGTACCCTCATGCACTTTTCAAGCTCTAACAGTGGTTTCCTCAGGAAACTGTCAACCATTCCTATCTAGATCAGGCTTCGTTTCATAGCATCCTCAAATATAACTTTTATCTTTTCAATTCAACAAAGTTCAGGGGAAGATAGTACATTTTTTTCCACAAGTGAACCTTCAGATATCTTTTTTTGCTGCTGTTGTTAATACTAAACAGAAAACATTTCAGATTGATCTAAGGAGTAAATCATCTCTATGAATTTGATCCATCCATACAGCAAAGTATTACTATTATAATTTCTGTAAAAAATGGAAAGAGAACTTTGTTATATTTGTTAACATTTATTATATATTATGACAGTTTCGGGTCTATGGACTATTATCATCACAACTGCTCTGATCAAGCATGGAATTATGGAATTATGCCCTCCTAAGTTGTACTGCTGTCATTACTAATATGATTAGTACATCTGTATGTTATGGATGTATGAGGAAAGTGGTGTACATAAATATTGACAACATCTTCCTCTTTCAATTCATAAAACCTGTCCAATCTTCATGATGATGATTTCTACCAAATTAAATAACTAAGATGACATAGTTGACTGAAAGAAAATAGTCCATTGCGCTTTTGTTTTCATGTTTTCGATTGTGAATTAAATGAAATCAAAACATTGAAAATTACAGCTAAGATCAGTTGTATTTTACAGCAAACAATGCATGTTCTGCCCTTTAAGAAACCTTACTGAGTAGTTATCTGATCGTTTCAATACTTGGAAGATATATAAAAACTGTGGGTACCATGCACAGTGTTAGCTGACTGTGCTGCTTACTGAAATCACCTTATATATTTATATGAGAACTATATATCAAGATTTAGGAATGCTTACTGGAAAGAGAAACCCAATTTTGAACATAGAGAAGATATCACATTAGGAAATATAGAAATCCCTGCTTCAAGAGGAAATGCATATTTTGTACATTGAGCTTGTTTGTTTTCTGAGTTATGGATTTTAAAAATTTCTTCAAGAAAACAAAACAATACACAGCTCTTAAAAGATAATCTTCAAAATAACTTGGGGTTTCTTTTGCAGGGACAGGAGTTGATTGTAATCCAACAAATGTGAATTGCCTGATTTCTTAAAAAAAAATAAATAAGTAGAAATTTAGGCCAAATTCATGATGCATTATATCAAGAGTATATTCATAACTCTCACCACAGAAGTACTCAGATATCTTCTGTTACTTTATCTAAAATCTTTTATTGTCTACTGTTAATATCAAACAGTTATTTTCTGATTTAGTTCCTTTCCTTATGATTTTTACACTATATTGCCTCTTTGACTCCAAGGAAATCCTGAAAACTGGGTTGGCATTTTGAAAGATAAGGAACTTCATTTCTGTATTCTCTTTATAGGGTAGTAACATCTAATTCAGAGCCCATCACACTCCAGAGATATAGTGATAACTAACCTGAACCACGTTTTTAAGTCAAACTTCCTTTAGTGAAAAATAAGAAACGAACAAGTATTTAAAAAGTACTGTCCACATCAAATTATATCTTACATTACACACACACACACACACACACAAAGTCAACATGTTTTGTTTGTCATTTCAAAATTAGAGAAATTTCAAGCATTACTTATATTTTTTTCTCAGAGGTATGAGATATAATCTGCTGACCTTCACTGTTTCAAAGTTTCACAATAGTATCTTACATTCTCCAAATTCTAACACTCCAATAGAAACAGAAGGTTATTGCTGAAACATTATGTGTTTAACACATTTTTTAGTATTTTACAAAGAAGAATAATTAGGTGGTATTTTGCCATTAACAATCATTTGGACATTAATTTCATTGTAGAATTTATTACAATTGAAGAGTGATATCTGAAGCAACTGTCACCTTTGATCTCCTTAGCTAAAGCAAAAGACAATTTCTGAAAATGAGAATGGCATGAAATCCTTGCACAATGAAAAAGGGCATTTTTTTTTTCTAGCAGAGCATAGCTGAATATATAGAAGTATTGAATTGTTATCTAATGTCATGAAACTTATTTCAATAAATAAATAAAATACAAAAATCTGGACTATACGAAATAATACTTAACAACTAATTCAAACTAAATAGTTCGCAAAGCACAATAATTTGTTGAAAAATGAAAAGCAGCCTTTAAACAAAGAACAGAATGTTTCAAGCTTCAATTGAGTTTGTACTTCTTTTTCTTCTTTTAAAATTGTGCATTTCCAAGGTTTGAGTATGAAGAACTTGAATAAAAACTGAAAGAACAACTCTATGATGTTGAAGATAATCAACTTGTCCAGTAGAATTTCAAATAGAACAATTGCAAAGACGCCTATAGCAATGTTTTGAAGAAAACAGTACTCCTTAGCTGATTTGGAAGAAACTGAAAAGTATCAACCAGGAAAAGAACTCCTGCTTTCAGAAACAAAGTTCAGAATTTTGCAGGTGAATTAATACTACTGGTGAAACAGTGCAGCAACATGAACTCTGTTTCCATTGCACAGTTTGTAGAAGGGTTAAGGAACTTTTTGAGGGAGCTACAAGTGCAAAATCTCTTGACTGTCCTCAGAAATACAGATAAGAGGTAAAAAAGCAGAGACTTTGGTTAAGTTGTGCAAGGGTATAGATTTACAAACAATTGAACATATGTTTCAAAATATTGATTCTAATGATTTTGACGTGTTTAAGAACAATTTCCCAAGTAATACACAAGGAAAGAAATTGGAAACCTTTTATTAATCAGAAAGAGAACTGGGGCCAGAGTAGTCATGCTTCAATACGTTTCAGTTTAAAAGTTTAAAAGAGTTGAATGTTGTTACACTTATAAAAAACTCAAGCAAAAACTTAGTAATTCCTTATGCCAGTGATAAAGAAAATATGTGACATGAGTGTGGATTCAGATAAATACATCATCTTTGATGCAGCTGAAATATGGTAGGATTTTTATTCCAAAGAATAGACATGCTGGTTGCAGCTGGAATTTTATGTGCATATAATGGGAAAGAGGGAAAAGAGTGTTTATGTTAAAAAAGCCATCATTTCATTTCAGTGATCAGCATCATTAAAGTTTGAAAATTAAAAGTATCTTATGAACATTTAATGATAAAAGTCTTTGATTAATGTTAATTTCACAAGACAGATTGCTCTATTCTGTATGTAACACAGAAATTATGCTATTTTCTCTGAGTTAATGAGGACATTTTTGTTTCTGGAAGAGTATTTACTTACAGGTATAAAAAAAATAGTTTTTTACACAAAGTCATTCATTCAGCAAAGCCAGTTCTGTTACATTTGGCATGCACAATAAAGTTAAGTATTAGTTTAAATTTAGTAATAGCTCTGTTCAAATTGATTAGGTTCTTGATCCACATTTTTCATGTAAATAAAGCACATATGTTGATTGGTCATTTAATCTTAATTTTTTTTTCAATATGGCTTCAGAACCATAGCTTTCTGTTTTCCAATTTGGATTTCTCATAAAATGCAGTGTCTCAGTTACATGTAAAAGTTATATAGTAATATGTCTGTATGCCTTTTTATCATTACTGAACTGCTTTGGTTTGGAGAATGGCAAATGGAACGAGTATGCTCAGATTTAAGCCAGTGGTTTGGTAAAAGACATTGTCTAAACACACATTAAGAAAAATAAGTGAACACCATAAGAGAATTTAAGTGTTCAAGGCAGTTAGATAAATCTTCCACTTTTCCTCAGTAATAAAAATATATTTGTTACAGTTCTACTTTAACTCAAATCAGAGATGATACAGGATTATTAAAACACATGGGGAATTCATGCAGATGATGCAGTTATTTTTTTTTTTTTCACCGTAAAAAATGTTTATTTTCAGTAGCACTTCCTGTGGCAAAAGGACTAGATTTATTAAAACACAGACATCTATAAATCTTGAGTATTATATATGTTGCTATTATCATAAAGCCTGGTTTGGTATGGATGCCTATTCAGTCAAAATAGTTGTATTTTCATACCAAAATAGAGCGATGTAAATTAATTGCACTCATATTGTCTTTGTTACAGATCAATATTGGTCTTAATTTACTTATAGGAAAGATTACATTTTTTCCATGAATATTAAATAACACCAATCAATATGGATTTGTAATTTATTACTCATTCTAATAAAAACAACTTTGATTTATTGAAATATTTTCTACGTTCCTAAAGATAGAATTGTTCTGTTGTATTTACATTATAATATGCCCAGAAATACAGGATTTTATTGTTTGCAACTATGAGACGCAAATAAATATAATTTCAACCTTCCTTTATCTATAGCAGCAATAGGTAATTCTTGTAAACTATGGAAAATGAGAGAAAGAATTAACATAGTGTACGAATTTTGTTTGTTAAAAATTAATTTTCGGAATAAATGATTGTAGTATTGGTGCAAATGCAGGAAGAAAAATAGGTAGCATTTATCATATTTTCTCCATTTTAATCTAAGTAAGTATTGAATCTTGCCTCAAAGTAGGATCTTTTCAGGAAAGGAGTCATTAGACAAATTCCAATCAGTCATTCCATTGTAAATCTGAATCGCCCCTATTGAAGTCACTGGTGTACATCTAGAATTACTGCAGTGTAACTTGGCACATGCAGCATAATTAGCCAAAAAGTCCAGTGGCAAGATTTATACCTATCTATCTGGCAAGATTTGTATCTATCTATCTATCTGTTTATATATATAGATATAATAATTCTATGCATTCACCTGTTACATGTAAAGTTCTTTGCAAAGGAGTGTGCCAGAGAAGCAGATTATGTTATATGCAAAATGTTCCCAGCTACAACTGCAGGAACTGGTATTTCTGTAGCTGGCCTCAATATCTGCTCAATGCACGGTGGAAAGAAATATAGACACACTGAGAATCACTTCAAGAGCTGTAGTGTGATGGAAAATATCCTGTCCAAATGCTGATAAATTGTTTAAAATAGTTTAATTTGGTAATGAAAGGTGGTTTTTGTTGTTGTTGTTGTTTCTCCAAACGTCTTTTTTAACTTATTTTGACATATTATCATCAATGAAGCTGAAAAATACTGAGATAAGAAACAAAAATTACACAAGTTATAGTTGTCTTCTGGTAAAGTTAGTTTTTCATTGTTTCCTGGTGTGTGTTCAAGATATACACAACTGTGTGACAGAATATGAAATATTATTTAAATGAACTAGGATGGTTGGAATTCCCTGGAGAGGTAAAAGAGCAAAGGTTACATCTGAAGTATGTTTCTATAAACTTTGTCATCCCATCACATTTCACTTTATTTCAGGATATGAATGTCACGAAAAAAGAAGACAAAAAAATCCACATTGTTATAATAGCTTCTATAAGAGCTTTAAAAAAAAAGTGTTAATCTGTGATCTGCACTTACTATTGATCACTCGTGTAAACACAGTGTAATTAAATGCAAAAAAAAAAAAAAATCCTCTATTTCAGAACCTAAGATAGATCATCCATATATGAAAGTGACACATCAAATATGTGAATATTTGTAAATATATTTTAAAAAATATTGTAAATATTTGTAAATTTATTTTAAAAAACTGTTATAGATTGCTACTGTTGAGGAGAAATCACTGCATAGTGAAACTAGAAGATACTCTTGCTTTTGCAATTTGGCAGGACATTATTTCATTCTAGCTTTGGGAATCCTGCCTCAAATTTGAAGGAGAAAAGATGACATAAATGTATGCATGTGAATATTCTGGAAAAAAAAAGTGCAACTATTTTTTCCATGCTGATATTGATTCTATCTAGGTTGATTTAGACAGTTTTTACTAACTCTACTGATTATAAAAATACATGAAACTGACTAATTACATTAAAAACACTCCTTCCATAATAAATATATTCTAAGGCACTTACAAAGCATAAAAGACTAAAAAACACTATTATAGCTTTGAAATCTGATATGGATACACACTTTCACTGGCTAATTGTCTTCATCCTAAACAAATACCAACTTGTTAAATTAGATATGGCATTTTGAAATTGTCAGCCTTGTCTCTCCAAACTGCTTCTAAGAATCTGTTCAATAAAATATATATCAAATAAGAGAATATTTTTTTATTATTTTCTAAGCACAGTGTCATTTATAACAGGTGAAATAACACAAAAGTGAAAAAATAAGATGCCATGCTTTTTGTTTGTGAATCAAATGGTAAATTCCAAGTGAAAGAGAAATAAGGAGCAACTTATTTAATGAGCGTTAATTAAAATAAATCTATGTCTATTCACTCTATGGAGTGACATTCCATTTTTTCTCTCCTTTCCTTTGAGCAAAATGTATTTTCAATTAATCAAGTGTAATTGTTTTGCTCAAGCACTTAGGTTCTGAGTTTTGAAAAAAAATCTTCATTCCAATCACGAAGTTTGCATCTGAACGTTTGCATTGGATCCAGTTTGTTCCATGACATGTCTTCTCTTTGTTACTACATATCTGCAGTAAAATAGAATGATCTTTAAAAACAATACATGCTTACCAAAGCTTTAGAAAAGCTTTGCAGTTCCTGAAGTTAAATGCAATTTTATTGATGTATCATTAGAGACATTAAGTTGGAAGTTAAATTAGTTATTGAACTACCTGCAGGTAGATACAATCTATTTAATTGTGGCTGGACAGTAAGACTGACAATCACATAAATCTTCATATCACACCAAAACTACTTCAATACTTAAAACCATATGGAGACTGTTGTCCTTGAAAACTTTTAAAACATTGTCAAGACAAAAGGCTGGTTTTGGTGCAGGGGAATTTCATTTTTCTGAATGACAAATAATCTCAGCTGAACAAAGATGATTAATAAAGAGTGTGTGTGTCTCATCATCCCAAGAAAAGCTTTGTCTCATAACCAACATTCGAACGCACTGCTCAGAAGTCTAGTGACTCCGAACACACAGTCCTGCAGCCAGCCAAAAACCTGTAAGTGAAGAACCCTGCTGACTTTGCTTCTGTGCTTTGTGTGACTGAATCATTGATCTGCCCTCCTATATTTTTTTCTTTTTTGTTGTTATATGTTCTAGTTTAACCTGGCAGGCACCAAAGTATCACAAAGTGTGACAGAGGAGAGAATAAGAAAAAAAAAGAAAAAAAAATGTAAAACTTGCAGGTGGAGAAAGATATTTTAATAGGACAGAAAAGGAATGGATAATAGTAGTAGTAGTAGTAGTAAAATATACTGAAAGAGTATGTACAAAGCAGTTACTCACAAATCTCTGACTGATATTCAGCCCATCCTCAAGCAGCTGTTGTTCTCTACCACAATCCCTGGTTAGGTCCTCTCAGTTTTATTGTTCGTCATTACACAATATGGTGACATTCCTTTCATCATCTTAGAACAGCTGCCCTCGTTATGTCCCCTCCCAGTTTTTATGCACCTTCGGCCTCCTTGCAGGCAGGATGGTATGTGAAGCTGAAAAGTCCTTGAATTAGTGTAAGCACTGCTCAGTAACAACTAGAACATCCAAGTGTTATCAAAATTATTCTCATCCTAAATCTAAACACAACACCATATTAGCCACTAGCAAAAATATTAACACTATCTTAACTGAAACCATCACACTATACAAGGAAAAGAGATAATAAACTAGAACTGACACAGTAGTTGTCCTTATCCACACCTATTATTCTAAAACAAAAATAGCACAGCTTATCTGTCCTACTTTTAATGCTGCAAACAATATCTTGCATGTGGGTAATTAGATATTAAATAGTTAACACAATGTAAAAGCACTTTCCAGCTTGCCACTTCTAACTCACTTATGTAGAATGTCAAACTTGGGATAATATCGAAACTGGTATGAAAGTATGGTTTAATAATGCATTCCAAATTAGTTGCTGGCCTTGTCTCCTATGACAGATTCAATGGCTCAGTTGCAACAATCTTAATAATAAATTCCAACATAGTTATCTGTCATGTTTTCTGTCAAAGATACAGTGACTTAATTACAGTCACTTCTTAAAGCAATGCTTTGTCAACATTTTACAGTCTGTACACAGTAAGGGAGAAGGGAATGTCCCACTACTAATTCTTAGGAACTGAAAACTCACGATATAACAATGTGGATTATACCTGAGTTACTATCACATTTTTCTCAGACACCTTTATTTTCATACTGCTTTATATGAGTGACTAATAAATATTTCTATAGATCCAAAAGGTATAGGTATACATAGTGCAGTCTGACTGCTGGCCAGTGAGCCTCGTGTCTCTGGGAATTCCATTATGGAATGGATCATACTGCTATGTTAAGTCACATGTGAGTTGAGGTGATCTGGGACAGCCAGCACAGCTTCACCAAGGGCAAATTGCTCCTGATCAAACTGGTATGCTTTTATGATGAAGTGATGGAGTGGTGGTTTCACTAGACAAAGGAAGAGCAACTAATGTCATCTGAACTTCTGCAAAGCCTTTGGTATGTTCCCACATTGCAGTTTTATTCTTAAATTGGAAATATATGAAGGAAGGGGGGTTATTTAGTGGATAAGAAATCTGTTGGATTGTCACAATGAAAGAGTTGTGGTCAATGGATCTATGTCCAGGTGGATGCTGGTCAAAAGTAGAATCTCTCAGGAGCTCATCTTGGGACCAGTGTTCTTCAAAACCAGTGAATCTTTATCAGTGACCTAGACGCTGTGACTAAATGCACCTCCGGCAACTTTGCAGATCACACTAAACTGAGTGATATAGTTGATAGAGTAGAAGGAACCTAATGAAATTCAAAAAGCACAAGAGCAAGGCGCTGTACTTGGGTCATGGCAATCCCAGATATTTGTACAAACTGTGAGCAGAACTCATTGAGAACAGCCTTGTGGAGAAGGATTTGAGGATTCTGAATGAAAAGCTTGACATGAGGCAGCAGCTTGTGCCTTGCAGCCCAGAAGGCCAGCAGTACCCTTGGCCGCATTGAAAGAGGGGTGGCCAGCAGGGAGAGGGAGGTGATTGTCCCTCTCTACTCAGCTCTTGTGAGGTCCCACCTGGAGTACCGTGTCCAGGACTGGAGTTTTCAACCGGAGAAAGATGTGAAACTGTTGGAGCAGGTCCAAAGAAGGGCCATGAAGACAACTGAGGGTTGGAGCACTTGTTCTATGAAGATAGACTGAGGGAGATGGGTTTATTTACCTTGAAG
>VXAB01004194.1:0-51629 GCA_013399175.1 Odontophorus gujanensis | reverse complement strand
TGCTTTATATGAGTGACTAATAAATATTTCTATAGATCCAAAAGGTATAGGTATACATAGTGCAGTCTGACTGCTGGCCAGTGAGCCTCGTGTCTCTGGGAATTCCATTATGGAATGGATCATACTGCTATGTTAAGTCACATGTGAGTTGAGGTGATCTGGGACAGCCAGCACAGCTTCACCAAGGGCAAATTGCTCCTGATCAAACTGGTATGCTTTTATGATGAAGTGATGGAGTGGTGGTTTCACTAGACAAAGGAAGAGCAACTAATGTCATCTGAACTTCTGCAAAGCCTTTGGTATGTTCCCACATTGCAGTTTTATTCTTAAATTGGAAATATATGAAGGAAGGGGGGTTATTTAGTGGATAAGAAATCTGTTGGATTGTCACAATGAAAGAGTTGTGGTCAATGGATCTATGTCCAGGTGGATGCTGGTCAAAAGTAGAATCTCTCAGGAGCTCATCTTGGGACCAGTGTTCTTCAAAACCAGTGAATCTTTATCAGTGACCTAGACGCTGTGACTAAATGCACCTCCGGCAACTTTGCAGATCACACTAAACTGAGTGATATAGTTGATAGAGTAGAAGGAACCTAATGAAATTCAAAAAGCACAAGAGCAAGGCGCTGTACTTGGGTCATGGCAATCCCAGATATTTGTACAAACTGTGAGCAGAACTCATTGAGAACAGCCTTGTGGAGAAGGATTTGAGGATTCTGAATGAAAAGCTTGACATGAGGCAGCAGCTTGTGCCTTGCAGCCCAGAAGGCCAGCAGTACCCTTGGCCGCATTGAAAGAGGGGTGGCCAGCAGGGAGAGGGAGGTGATTGTCCCTCTCTACTCAGCTCTTGTGAGGTCCCACCTGGAGTACCGTGTCCAGGACTGGAGTTTTCAACCGGAGAAAGATGTGAAACTGTTGGAGCAGGTCCAAAGAAGGGCCATGAAGACAACTGAGGGTTGGAGCACTTGTTCTATGAAGATAGACTGAGGGAGATGGGTTTATTTACCTTGAAGAAGAGAAGGCTCCAGGTAGAAGTCATTGTGACCTTTCAGTACTTGAGGGAATCTTACAAGGAGAGGGAAGGACTTTTTACAAGTTCTGACAGTGATAGGACAAGAGGGAACAGTATTAATCTAAAAGTAGAGAGATTTAGATTGGATGCTAGTGGAAATTTTTTACTTCTGGATGGTGAGACACCAGAACAGGTTGCTCAAAGAAGCTATAGATGTCATATCCATGGAGGCTTTCAAGGCCAAGTTGCATGAAACCCTGAACAGCTTAATCTAGCAGACCAGTCATAAAGCAAATTCCATACTCAGATGTTTGTGGTTTTTAGAGGGGATCAAATGTATAAGTTGAATGTTCATACTGTCCAAGAGAGCACTAATTTTATTCAAAATTCAAACAACTTCATGTAGAATTTTATGGAAAAACCACACCAAGAAAATTAACTTGAGCAAGTTTACTGTCTGACAGAGTCAAATATATAAGTAAAGATATGCATGTGAAGTGTGAAAGTATCTTATGAAATGTAAATTGTTGATGAGACCATCTTGCTTCAGCTGTGGGAGGTGTCACATTCCCGGGCTCTCATCTTGATGGGGGATTTCAACCACTCAGATATCTTCTGGAATAGTGACATGTCAGGTGACAGACAATCCAGGAGATTCCTGGAGTCTGTTGAGGTTAATATCCTGATCCGGGTACTAGGCAGACTGACCCGAGGTGAAGCCTTACTGGACCTGGTACTCACAAATGCAGAAAAGATCGTTCAGGAGATTAAGACTGGAGGCAACCTGGATTGTAGTGATTGTGCACTGGTGGAGTTTCTGATCTGGAGGAATGTGAAGTCATGACCCTGAACTTCGGGAGAGCAAAATTCCGTCTGCTTAAGAAAATGTCCTTAGAGGCATAGGAACAGCACAGAACTGACAGCACTTTAAGGACACCCTTCTGCGAGCACAAGAGCTCTCCATCCCCTAGCAGAAGAAATTGAGCAAAGGAGGAGGGAAACCACCATGACTAAGCAAGAACCTGCGGTTTAATCTGAGATGTACAGGAAGTGGAAGCAGGGTTGTGTAGCCTGGGCAGAATACAGGGATGTAGTCCACATGTGTAGATGAGATGAGATCAGGAAAACCAAGGCACAGAAGGAACTGAACTTGGTGAGGGATGTGAAAAATAACAAGAAAGGATTCTACAGGTACATAGGCAGGAAGAGACAGAGCAAGGAGAGTGTTCCCCCTCTAATAAATGAGGATGGAGAACTGGCTTCCTCAGACATGGAAAAAGCTGAGGTGTTCAATAAGTGTTTTGTCTCAGTCTTCACTGGTGGCCAGACTCCCCTGCATCTGCCAGGACCCTGGTCCTGTAGGTGTGGGTGAGAGGGGTGGATTCCATCCCACTGTAACAGTGGAACAAGTCTGAGACTTCCTCATGAAACTGAATGTAAGTCCATGGGGCCATATGATATGCATCCTAGGGTTCTGAGAGAGATGGCTGATACCGTTGCTGAGTCACTCTCCATCATATTTGAAAAATCATGGCTGTTGGATGAAATCCCCAGTGACTGGAAAATGGGAAACATTACTCCCATTGTTAAGAAAGAGAGAAAGGATGAAACTCACAGAGTGGTGAGCTTCACCTCTGTGCCTGGGAAGATCATGGAGCAGATCCTCCTGGTTACCCTGTTAAGGCACATACGGGACAAAGAGGTGATATGAGAAAGTCATCATGGCTTCACCAAGAGCAGATCTTGTCTGACCAATCTGGTGACCTTCTGTGATGGAGTGATGGCATCAGGGAACAGGGGAAGGACAACAGATGTCATCTACCTGGATTTCTACTAAGTTTTTGACACTCATCACTTCCTTCTCTCTAAATTGGGGAGGTATGGATTTGAAGGATGGACTGTTTGATGGATTAAGAAGAGGTTGGCTGTTCACAGCCCAAGTCTTGTAATCAATGATTCTGTGTCTGGATGGAGGCCAGTCACGAGTTGTGTCCCCCGAGGGTCAGTCTTGGGACCGGTACTCTTCAACATCTTCATCAATGACATAGATGATGGAATCCAGTGAACCCTCAGCAAGTTTGTGGATGACACCAAGCTGAGTGGTGCAGTTGATATGCTGGAGGACAGGGAAGAGGGACCTGGACAGGCTGGAGGAGGGGGACCATCTGAACTTGATGAGGATCAAAAGGCCAAGTGCAAGGTGCATCATTTGGGCTAGGGCAATACCATGCATTTATACAGACTGGGGGAAGAACACCTAGGGAGTAGCCCTGCAGAGAAGAACTTGGGGGCCCTAGTGGATGAGAAGCTGGACATGAGTCAGCAGTGCGTGCATGCAGCCCAGAGTGACAACTAGATACTGGGCTGCATTAAAAAAGGGGTGTCCAGGAGGGAGAGGGCTTTGATTGTCACCCTCTATTCAGCTCTTGTGAGTATCACATTTAGGCCTGGGGCCTCCAGCACAAGAAAGACACAGAGCTCTTGGAGTGGGTCCAGAGGAGGGCCACTAAGATGATCAGAGGGTTGGAGCACCTCTCCAGTGAGGAAGGGTCTTGTTTAGGTTGGAGATGAGAAGGCTTTGGGGAGACCTCATTGTGGCCTTCCAGTACTTGAAGGGAGCATATAAACAGGAGGGGGAACAACTTTTTTACACGGCTTGATAGAGATGTGTCGTGGGGCAATAGTTTTAAACTAAGATTGGAGATTTAGATTAGATATTAGGAGGAAGTTTTTCTCTCAGAGTCGTGACACACTGGAGCAGCTTGCCGAGAGAAGTTGTGGATGCCCCATTCCTCAAGGCATACAAGGCAAGGCTGGATGTGGCTCTGGGCAGCCTGGTCTGGTGGTTGGTGAACCTATCCATGACAGGGAAGTTGAAACTAGGTGATCTTTGATGTACTTTGCAAACCAGACCATTCTATGATTTTATAATATAGATTTTTCCATAATGTATGGATACTTTATGTATATTCTAAATCTAATAATGTCTCTTTCCAGGTGACATTCTTCAATTTCATCTCGTGTCCCTGATCACATTCCTATTAACTTGTAAAAGGAATGATAGTTAAATGTGATAACTAATTTGATAGAAGTAAAATGCAAGGCTGTTAAAATAGAAATGCCAAAAAGTGCTGTATCCAGGAAGCAACTAACACTGGTGACGTTGTCATTTATTCCAGTAAAAAACTGCAAAAATTATATTTCTTAAACACAAATTCAAGTGATTCATGTCAAATCTAGCCTTTAAAATAATGTCAGGATGAAATTAAAAAAATGCAATGCCATTTGTAAACAACTCTACATAGTTATGCTATTAGAAACACTGATGAAGTTCTAAATTGCTGTTTTTGTACAATACCAATACTATACATGAGACAGACAACTTTCCTACTGTCAAAAATTGTCCTTAAATACAGTAAATCAGGAAGGAAATTTTAAGTTCAGCAGAAATACACTTGGAGTTGTCACAATATCTCCATTCTTGGAAAGATATTGTAACAGGAGATCATTATGTTATTATGCTGCTAATAATGCTGTTGTTCCCAAAATGATGTTGCATACAGAATGATACAAGATGAGACCAACTATTGGCCTAATGCTCCATGGAATAGTAATGTACAGTGTTATAATAGCTAGCAGAAAATTTTGATCACATTAGCATAGTGCTACTCTCCAGAAATATGGAAATGTTTTAGCCACATAAGACCTCATTCTGATGTTCTTTTCTAAAAAAAGATCTGTTCTGTTCTTGAATGTGGGTTGCTGTTCACTTCCCATGCCCCTTTTCTTTACTATGCTCTCCAAACTTTTGGTATGGAATCCAAAAATTGCTCTTAGAAAATGCACTACCAACATTGTTAGCTTTCTGTTTCTTTTTTTAATGATGAAAATATTTCAAATGTTATGTGCTATTCTGAGCATTAATTTCTTGAGCGCGTTGAAATAAAATACTGTGACATTTTTAACCGACATTCGCAAATACGAGGGCATGCAGAACACCGATGTGTTTAATACATTATTGTCAGTCAACTAAACTTTTTAAATTGCTTAATAGAAATTAAATATTTATTTTCAATTAAAAATCAAGACTCAATGTAATCTTAACCTCTAAGATTGCTTCTGAAACTCTGAAAGACTTTGCAGAAGCTCCGTGCTCATTTTCAATCTTTTCATTGTCAAATATACATTTTACTTCAGCTGATAAACAGTGATTTTCAGTTGTTGGATGGTAATAAAGTGCTTGTTTCAGGCAGTCTTGCAGTATAGAATAAAAATGTCCAGTTTTATCTTACAGGTAAGATGAGTTCCCCTTCTCTATCTCATACTGTGAACCCAGATTCACAGATAGGATCACAGGTTGGCTGAAGCAGTAAGGCAAGTTAGGAGACCTTCTAGGCCAACCCTATGTTCAGACCAGATTCAGCTAAAGCAGGATTCTTAAAGCCACGTACAGCCAGGTTTTGCTTTTCTGTGAGGATGGAGGTGCCACAACATCTCTGCACAGCCAGTTCCTGTGTTTGACAATATAAATAAAATCTTTTCTCAGTTCCTGCATTTCAATTTGTGCCCATTAACTCTTGTCTTGTCATGAGCAACCCTGGGAAGAATTTGTCTCTGCCTTCACTTCCATAGTGAGGTAGTTATAACCATGGACAAAAACCTCCTTAGTTTTCTCTTTTTGACACTGAACAGTCCCAGCTCTCAGTTCCTCTCCTCACATGGCAGATGCTTCAGTCCCTTAGTCATCAACATTCTGCAAGATGGGCTGTTTCTCATGGTATTTCTATACAGTATCACCATAAATGGGCAGTTACAAATGAGAAAGGAGTAGTCAGCAAAACAGTATTTTAGTAATTCCAGAACCAACCCTGACTTGGCTGAACTTACACTTCATTACTTTTGTTCAAAATAACAAATTTCTAGGCACATATTAATTCCTGTACGACGTACTTTCAGCAGATGCTATTATTTCAACACAAAAAAGATTTAGATCTCTGAGTAGCTTATACTGTATGTTAGTTAAGTGCCAGCTTCCAATAAACACACAGAAGGCAAGTAGTGAAATTAAATGTGTTTGTTGTGGTACTCTAGTGTATTCGTATAGACAAGTATTTTTCCTTCTTGTACACAGCTAAAGCTTTGAATTTTCTGAGTCTCTGGGAAAGCTGAACTAGATAGGCATAATTATTGAAAAATCTCCTGGTAAAAAAAGAAAACATGAAATTGGAATCTGTGGCTACAAAATAGTTGACAATAACTGTAACCTCAAGAACTGTACTCTGTGTAGCACAGATTGGGAAATGCTCATAATAAAAAATTCCCTTTCTGTTAGATGAATTTAAATGGCTGACTCATTTTGATGACAGCTTTCAAACTCAGTTTTGTGAGGGCTTTTTGGTTTTGATTTTCTGTTCTGTTCTCTGCTTGTTAAAACAAGGTAAAAGAACTTACGGCATATGGGAACACACTAGAAATTGGGTATATCATTTCTGAGAACATTGTTCCATCTGTTTTTATTTTCCTCCTCATAGAGGCTTTGTAAAGAGTACCCAAAGAAGGAATGTATTTTTTTATCTCTTCTTTAAAGGAGATTACTTTTCTTTTTGGCAGAAGTCCAAAGTTTTCATATATCTTCTTCGAACAGCTGCAAAAGATGACATAACTTTGGCACCAGTATTTTACTTAAAAAAAATATATATATATATTTACGAAAACTTTTCCATTACTTCTTTTCTATAACATTGAACTACACTTTGAGAAAAAGATTGATCATGCTACTAGTACCTATAGTACTTACAGAAGGGACTTGGAGCATGCTGTATGAAATACTTTTTGAATTTTTGCCTTCATGCTGTGTACGGATACGGTCACTGAATATGTTTCTAATACCAAATAAGATTTATTAAATGGCTAGAGAACTCATGGCTTCTATTTAAACTGTATGAAAGAATAACAGGATATTATAGCTTCCACATTCAGAGTCTGTCCTAGAAACAATTTCCTAGAACTGGTAAAGGCAGTAAATGATTAAAAGTTTTATAACAACTATCCTCTTGTCTTTGGTGAAAATTTCAAGATAATTTTTTAATTTCATGGTATATATATTGTATCATGTGTATCTACAAATTCTTTTTAGAATGAACAGGTTCTGTTCTGTACTCATGACTTGGTCACTACATAAATAAAAGTGTGACTTCTGTGAACAAACATTACAAAAATTAATGTTTTAAACTGTTTTTAATTGTGATTGATTTTTTTGTGTGTGTTGATGTATTTAAGACTGAGTGTATAAAATAATCTAACAAACTGAGATCTCTTATGCTTAATGAGGTGCATGAATTTAAGGGTTTTCTGTAAAGACAGTCAGTAGCAATGAAGGGTATAGAATATAGTAATAAGTATTTGAGACTTCTTGTGGCTTAATGTGCTACCTATCTAATGCTGCAGTCCAAGATAAAGAATATTAAAAGAAAAAGAAATAGAAGCTTTAAAATAGAAGACAGGAAAAGACTGAAAATTCAACACATTCTGCACTGTTAGAAGGACAAGGGAATTTTTCTGTAGAAGTACATTATCTAGCATAGTTATGTAGGGAATTTTCCTTCTTGTTATGTGAAGACTTAACAGTACGAAGTTCTTTAGTACACTCAAATCAACATTTTGTGAAGACATGGTTATTGAAAAGCAATTATAATGGCAAAACCTTAGAGTATGTTCAGTTACTCGTAAACTGAATGAATTATTCTTCATTTAGAAAAGGTTACGGTAGGATATAAGAACTCTAAGTTTATCTATTAAACAGATTTTAAAAATCTGACCAAATTGCTAGAAACTAAAAATAGAAATTGCAATTACAAATCTCATTTCATTTTTCAAATATTTTCTGAATTAATGATCATATGGTGGTCTTCTCAGACACCCTTTTTTCTATAACATAATACAATCTCTGTATCATATATTTCCAAGAATATATTTACACAATCATTCTCAAAATGAAGCACTGTTCTAGCCATTTTGAGAATAAACAAATCTGTGCCAGGAAAGGCACTGTTTATCCGTATCAGAGGCTTCCTGGCAAAAAATAAAATAAAATTAAGCATGTTTCATGCTTTAGTCAGAGTTTGAATTTGTTCTGTAATTACTTAACATTAGTTCAACAGGTACTACAGTTTGATTTAGCCAGCACTTGATTGGATCAAAAAAGATCCAGTATAGTCTATCCTCCAAAAGGACGCCTCTACTAGGCAAGTCTGGAAGGCATTTTCATAAGTTCTAGCAAGGACCTATGGAATATGTCACTGACAATGAGCTTTTATTTTGATGACCACAGTTTGCTTACAATCTGAGTTAAAGCAAGCTTGAAGGTAGCAAATGGGGATAAGAAAGTAAGTATATCACAGGTGCACTCTGAAGGCTGCATAAGCTGATGCAAATGTACTTTTTGGCTATGTAATGTGAAGAAAGATCTGGAGTAATTGCCATTCACAGACAAAATTTTACTCTGGTAGGGCTACATAGGGTGCAATAATTATTCTTCATGTCCTTCTTGTGAAACTTATTCCTATCTTACTAAAATGAATTCTTATGCAGCATGATAGCTATGCTACCTTAAATGAAAAGTAAGACATCGTAATAAAAGTTGAGAAGAATTTCAGCACATTCTGAAATCTGTGCAGCTCCTGATCTGCATATAGAATTTTACATTCTGAATTCTGTTTGTCCTTCTTTTCATAAGGTCCTCTGCATTCTACATGTAGTAACAATTTGAGTGTGATTACAGTACAGAATATTGCTAGTAATGGACTAGTATATGTAATCTATATATTAGATAATGCATTATGTTTTATGAACTCTGGTCAAAAATTTGACACCTGTCTGACATACCATTCCAGCACTCCCTAGCAACACACCAACTCTTTGCAGTAACAATCCATCTGTCAGTATTACAAATCCAACTGTTCATAAGAAAACACAGTCTTTCCAGTATCAATCAATCTCAGAATCATGCCAGGATATGTTCCTCCTCCATGTTAAAATAACAGAGAATCATAAGCAATTAACTACTGTGCTTTTTTAAAGGGACAAATCTCTTGTAGCCCCTTTGTTTTCAGACAGTTCTGTAGCTCAAATTTCAGTTAAAATAACCAGATGTGTAAAAAGAACAGAAGAAAAATAGTTAAAGTTCTGCATCTGTGCCAGTTAAAAAGGAATAATTTTTTTTTTATAAATCATATATACTCTTACAATGTCTTCAACACTGGGCACATCTCCATGTGGGAGTACAATACACAATTCTGAACTGAAATTGAAAGGAGGATAATTTTCTGCAATCACGGAGTACATTTTAAACTAGAAAATATTCAGTATTCCTTTGGGGGTGTGCTGAGCACTTCATATATTTTGAAAAATTCTAAATGCAATTATCTGTATTCATTTCTCTCTAGTGCTATGAAAATAACCATTTATGCATGTCATTTACCCTATTTCCAGTCTTATTTATTCTGTCTTGAAGCTTCAATGACTCTGTGCTTCCTAGTGTAATTTCTCTGTATCTCACAACAGAGGATCACAAAATAATTCCAGAACCTACTTCAGTTTTATATTGTCATGATGGACAACTGATGCTGTAAGGAATCTCAGAAGGTTTCTAGATCGCATACCAGCCCTGCAAAAGTTCACTTGTGGGGTCATACCAAGCTCCGCACAGCAAAATCCATTTTATTAATATCTAAAGGAAGGTGGGAGGTAAATAGATGAAGCCAGGTTATTCTTGGTGGTGCATAGTGACAGGACAAGGAGAAATGGCCTAAAATTGAACATAGAAAGTTCTAAGCATGTGGAAGAACTTCTTCATGGTATGGGTGATGGGGCGCTGGAACAGATTGCCTTGAGATGTTGTGGAGTCTCCATCTATGGAGATATTCAAGTCCTGTCTAGACATCTAACTGTGCAACCTATTATAGGGCACCTGCTTTAACAGAGGGGTTGGACTCAATGATCCCTTGGGGTCCCTTCCAACCCCTGTGATTCTGTGAAACCCCCCAAGAATTGAGATAGCACAGTCTTTCATTGCAACTTGCTCCACTGCCTCTCTGACCTCAAAGATAAACCTCTTATTTCAGATTACACTTTTTCTTCCCTGTTCTCTCTCTCTGAACTCCTGAGGAGGGCCTGCCTCTACCTACTCAGAGCAGCTTGTGGGTGCTGTGAAGGCTCTAATGTGCCCTGAAGACATCCTGTTTTCTAAAATGAGTCAGACCATATTCTGTAGCCATTTTTTACCATGCTCCAATGCTACAACCTTGGAAGTCCTACCTGAACTCCTTCCAATTTGTCCATCTCTTTCTTATGTTAGAAAAAAAAAGTGAATGCAGCTATCAGATGTGGCCTGAAAAGCATCAGATAGAAGGGGAAAGCCATTTCTTTGAACTATAGTTCACTCAGTCCATGAGGTTGCTAGACACTTTTGATGCCGGGGCACAAGAGGACTCGTGTTCTACTTTCTGCTCACCACCACCCAAAGGCCTTTTCCACAAAACTACTCTCTGGTCTGTCTAGATCCTGACAGTACTGTTGTAATGGGAAAAGATCTTCGGCATTTGGACAGATTGACTTCTGTCTCTGATGAATATCATGATGTGCCTGTTGGTCCATTTCTTTATCATGTCTGGAGCTTTGCTCTTAACTGTTCTGACTGGTATCCTTAATTTGGTGTAATCCTCAAATGTGATAAGTGTGCTTGTCTCACTCCAATTTATAGGAAGGAGAAGAGGCTTTTTTCAATATATATGTATACCTGATGGCGAGATTAATACACAACGGGTCAGATGTTAGCCCAACCAGTATATTACAAATCCTAGTTTCAATTGAGCTTTGTCTTTCTTCTCCCCCACTTAGTGTGCTTGAGCACATCCTTTCTTAATTCTTTCCATGTAACATTTCCCTACTTCCACACTGCCTATTGCCTTTTTGTATTGAAGCTCTGGAATAACTTTCTAGATCAGACAAATAGGTATGTCTTCCTAAGTACTTGGATGGACTGATCTCACATTAGAGAATAGTCATGGCACAACACTCATCGTCACACATGAGTGTACGTGCATGTAGACTTACAGATAGGCTCATAATGGATAGAGATGTATATAATAGACAATAGTTAATGATTTGAATTACACTCTTATCCCTAAAGTTCTATGGCCATTGCATTCAATTTGAGATTCTTGTAACAAATAAATAATTAAAATGCATGTTTTGTTAGCTGTCTAAATAGAAGTTATTTCTACTCTCTCCTGGCATTTAGGCCATCACTGAAAAGTGAAAAAAATTTCTGATATTTTACAACTAACTAGCTCCTTTATTTATAACTATTCAGACTTACCTCCTGAAGATGAGCTGCAGAAAAATTCTGCAGTCTCCCAGCAACTTTGTTTTGTACCATAGAAGAAAGCTGAGGGAGCTGGCAGAGGTGATTGCTGAACTGCTCTCCATCATCTTTGAGAGGTCTTGGAGAATGGGGGATGTGCCTGATGACTGAAGGATTGCCAGTGTCGCTCCGGTCTTCATAAAGGGCAAGAAGGAAGATCCTGGTAATTATAGACCAGTCAACCTCACCTCTGGCCCTGGAAAGGTGATGGAACAGCTTGTTCTTGATGCCGTCTCCAGACAATTGGAAGAAAAGGAGGTTACCAGGAGTAGTCAGCATGGGTTCACCAAGGGGAGGTCGTGCTTGACCAAACTGGTGGCCTTCTATGATGTTGTCACTGGCTGGGTGGATGGAGGGAGAGCGGTGGATGTAGCCTACCTTGATTTCAGCAAGGCGTGTGATACTGTCCACCATGACATCCCTATAACAAAGCTAAGANGCCTTGAGAAAAGAAGACTGAGAGGGGACCTGATCCAGGTTTATAAATATCTGATTTGTGGGGGACAAGGTGGTGAGGCCAGAATCTTTTCAGAAGTGTGTGGAGACAGGACAAGGGGGAATGGACAGAAACTGCAGTACAGGAGGTTCCGCATGAATGTGTGCAAGAACTTCTTCACGGTGAGGGTGACAGAGCACTGGCACAGGCTGCCCAGGGGGGTTGTGGAATCTCCTTCTCTGGAGATATTCAAGACCCGCCTGGATGCCTACCTGTGCGACCTGGTGTAGGGAACCTGCTTTGGCAGGGGGGTTGGACTTGATCTCTTGAAGTCCTTTCCAACCCCTATGATTCTATGATTCTATGAAACTAGGCACCTCAATATGTCCCAAATCAAAAGGCTTTAGTTCAGAATACAGGTTTTCACTGTGCTCTTAGACATCATATTAAAAAAAAAAAAAAAAGTACAAAAAAATAAAAATCAAAAGTCTGATGCTCTTGGGCAAATTCATCTCAGAGGATCACTATTACTAGTGTTTGGAACATTTAGAATATTCCACAACAGAAATAACAATATTGCTGCTCTAAATTGGTTTTGTTTATCTTAAGGAAACCGGCAAACAAAAATTTCAGTCTCTTGGAAGATTAGGTAATAATTTATACCCTAAGAACTCAGGATTCTCCTTCTGTCATCATAAGAAATTATACACTAATGAATCCTATCTTTTGAGAACATTTAAGCATGAGAGCAAAGCTGATTTTCCTTGTAACTGGAAAGTATTTGAATTTCATGCAGGAATATGTGACACATTTCTCAGGAAATATACTTACTCCACCTAGCTCTTGTCAAAAAGGCAACGGTATGTGGTTTCATGATCAGTTACACATGGCTAAATATCGAACTTCATGAGTTGGATAGTTGTGACAAGCTTTTCATGCATAGTTTATGGGAGATTGTTACTGTGAAACAAAGGAAGCAAAACAGAAGTCAGTTGAGATAATACATTAAATTTGGGACAAACTCTACTAATTCAAACTGGAAAAAGCATAAATTTGTTGTGCCTTGTGCAGTAAGCTTTAAATTCAGTCCAGTTAAGTCTATAGTGTTTATTATAGAAATTCTCAAGAGTTTTGAAAATCTTATTATATGCTCTAACTTTATTTCTCTTTTTTTCCTTTTTTTCCCTTTTTTTCCTTTTTTCTTTCATATTCATGAACAGCAGTTTTAAGAGCTCTGTTCAACATATGTTCTCGAAAGATGACTATTTCATTGGCTCATTCTTGTAGCTTGTAAGATGCCCATGGAAATTAGAGATGTATGGACATTAAAACATGAACAAACAATTCTTTCAGCTGAAGAATTCCTGAGTGATTTTAAATTAACCTGCTCTTCACTCAGAGGAAATTCAGGCAGCGTTCAAAGTGAGCAGTCTAAAGATTATTCATATGAATTAGTATTGTAGGTTTGAGTGCACAAATTTGCCAAATGCAATTAGAAAACAGTAGCAATTAAATATGTTTCCTTAGAGTTTAGCAACCATTTTTAAACAGTTCGTATTACTCTCATTATTACAATTTGTCTAAACCTCATTTAATTCATATTCTTCAGATTGTGGGACTTTTAAATAAAGCAGACATCTTATTTACTTAAAATAATATAAATTATGAATAGAAAAACAAACAAACAAAATGAAAAAGAACCTTCGTATCAACAGAACAAAAAAAAATACAATTAATTTTCTGCACAGCCTGTTGTATATATTTTATCTTTTAGATCTAGCTTTAAATACCTGGACAAATTTTAAATTCACCTGCACAAAAATACAACTTTGTATTTATTTGTGTAGAAATGTTTCTCAGGGACTCAACAAGTCCCAAGGCTGGTGAAAACATTGGACTGCTAGCCATGAAACCCTGGGTGAGACAACCAAGAGAAGTAGAAACAGGGTATGTGTTGAAGGACCACTGGATGCCTCATGGTTGGGTATTGCTTTGTTATGGATATAGTTGTAAGAACTCTCGAAACACTTTGTTCTGTTTACAGGGATAGTTAACCAATGAACTGTTAGTGGAAAAGTATTGTCTGTAGGCAAAAAGATATGAGAAGAGACCCTGTCCACAACAAAAAAACTTCCATCTCTCTGACTACTTGACTGAACTGTGGCACGCATGTGGTCTCCCTGCCACAGTTGGCGTCCAAACAGGAACATCTTGAAACAGGGACTTGACCTGATTCAAAACTTGACTTGCCTTAAACAAAGACTGCTTGAAACAGAGACATGACTTGATTTGACTTAAAACAAACAGCGACTCCTCAAAACAGGGTCCAGAAACTGGGACCCGATTTTTATGCCTCATGATGGCAGGTTTGTCCAAACTTAAAATCACTGAAAGGAAGTGATTTCTTTGCTGAGAGAAGTGAGAGTTTCACCTTAATGAGTTAAACTCGGGCTACAAGAAAGCCAGCTTAAAAGCTGCTGAGTGGAAGTGGGCACTTCACTGTGAAAAAATAGAAGTTATGATGAAAGGAATCAATAAGAGCAGTGTGACACTAAGAAAAGTAAGTGCACATTTACACGTATTTATCTGGACAAAGGTAAGCAGCTGCACTAATTGTCATGCCCAAAACCTCAGTAGTGGGAAAACCAGAGTGGAGTTGGGTTCGTTTCACATGCAAGAAATTTTGTGGAGCTTCTGGGGAACACTGGCAACACAGAAAATCTGTAATATAAGATTGTTCACCCCTGATATTGAACGGTGTTAATAGATAGGCTACATATTTTACTTTGCTTTCCTGATAAGTGAAAAGCAGTTTTATCTGTACTTAAATCAGAAATGCTACATCCAACTGGTTTTGAGAAATAGCTGCATCCTTGTCAAATCATTGGTGAAAATCAGGACAATTTTATTGCTGATTATCATTTCAGCACTAGGATGCTGGGTATAATACCTTTTTTTGTTCTTTATACAAGCTATTCATTACATACATACATACATATTTGTATTTCTAAATTTTTTTTCAACGTTCAACATTTGCATACGAAGACTCTGATATTGAAAATCAGGTCAAATAGGATATGTATCCAGATAAAATATAATTTGAATGCAAAGAATTGTTCCAAAAGTGACTAAACTAATCAAAAGATTACTGATATTGTAAGCAAGGCCCTAGATATTCTTGGTATTTCATTTAAAAGATTTCATATCAGAGAGGTAATCTAAAAGTTCTGGTCAGTAAAATCCAGCTCTGAGCAGATGATGTTGTTCAGATGAGTTGTGCTGCACATCCTGATTCATTAGGTTGTACGTAGGTTGTTTGAACTTCATCACTTGGTTTAAGCAGTTGACACACATCTCTTCAGGTCATGCAAACTTAATTTGGTATCTGCAATGTAATGGAGTGTAGTATTTGTGCATAGTTCACGTACTAGGCTAACAACAAGGAATTCATAGATGTGAGAACACTGAATTAATGAAAGCACTGCTGTACTGTAGACTCACACTTTAAACCCAATTTAGAGAGATAGAATTTCACCTTTTCAACTCTTCTCTAATTCAACTGCAGAGCACAATTGCTCAGGTCTTGTATGTGCCATGACTTTGGCCTTGAAGGTATGAGCATTAAGTTGATCTGAAATGGGTACTAGTACTAGAAACCACTGAAGAAAATGTTTAAAAACAAGTAAAACTCAGGGCTACATATTCAGAAGTTGGCTGCTGTGTAAACTAGTGAGACAAAAGATGTTGCAGAGTCACATGGGATGCAAAAGGAGGAAACAGTTGCAGTTCTCATGCTGTAGAGCTAATTTTCTCCCCAGATTAATACCAAAAGAAATTGAAAGCAGGAATGTTTAGTTTTCTATGCTGAGCCTTAAAGTTTTTATTTATTACATTTATTAATTTTCAATAAAAGAAGGAAAGCAATAATATAATTGTATTTCTCTTCTCCTTCTTGCTTACTTTCTTCCACAGTGACAGAGGATGCCGATAGCATTTGTCATATCCTTGTCAGTTAATGAATCACATAGTTCTAAAAGCTAATAGAGGCAGAAAAGCTGAAGCAACAATAAAAGAAATGTAGACTGAGGACAAAGAAGGGAGACAGTGACTCAGATATGTAGTCAGATATCACACACTGAAGAAGACAGACAAACTAGATTTTTCACACACGGAAAATCTGTGTGGGAAATTATTAACACAAACAAATAAACAAACAAACAAAAAAGGCTACAGCTTCAGAGTGTAATTTTACTATTTTCTTTCACTCTGATGAAAGAAAGCTCAGAGCCCAAGCTCAGAGTGTGATGATTTGTGGCACAGAATCCAGTTGAAGACACCTGTGACTAGCAGTGTCCCTCAGGGGTCAGTGCTGGGTCCAGTCTTGTTCAGTATCTTCATCAATGACCTTGATGAGGGAGTAGTATCCAACCTCAGCAAGTATGCCAAGGATACAAAGCTGGGAGGAGTGGCTAACATACCAGAAGGCTGCGCTGCCATTTAGTGAGACCTGGACATGTTGGAGAGCTGGGCAGCAATAAATTAGACAAGTTTTAACAAAAGCAATTGTAGTCTTGCACCTGGGAAGGATTAATTGCAAGTATCAGTACAAGCTGGGAAATGACCTGCTGGAGTGGAGGTCTGCGGAGAAGGACATGGGGGTCCTGATGGACATCATGTTGGCCATGAACCAGCGGTGTGCTCTTGTGGCCTAGAAGGCCAGTGGTATCCTGGGATGCATAAAAAGGACCGTGGCCAGCAGGCCAAGGGATGTGATCCTCCTCTTCTACTCTGCCCTGGTCAGGCCTCACCTGAAGTACTGTTCTGGGTTCCCTGGTACAAAACAGAGATGGATCTCCTGGAGAGTGTCCAGTGGAGGGCCAGGAAGATGATAAAAGGTGTGGAACACCTCCTTCATGAGGAAAGGCTGAGGGACCTGGGTATTCCTTGAAAAAAGAAGACTCAGAGAGGATCTGATCCATGTCTATAAATACCTAAGGTGTGGGAGGCAAAGAGACAAGGCTGGACTCTTCTCAGCAGTGTGTGGTGACAGGACAAGGGGAAATGGCCACAAGCTGAAGCATAGGAAGTTCTGCACAATTGTGCATGAGAAGTTCTTGACAGTGAGGGTTACAGAGCACTGGCACAGGCTGCACAGAGAGGTGGTGGAATCTCCTTTTCTGCAGATGTTCAAGACCCGTCTGGACACCTACCTGTGCAACCTGGGCTAGGAAGCCTGCTTTGGCAGGGGTGCTGGACTAGATGATCTCTAGAGGTCCCTTCCAACCCCTGAATTCTGTGATTCTGTGAAAACACAAATAGATGCTGTAATAATAGTTCCATGTAAAGAATAATCATAATATTTATTTCTTCTGTTTACACTGGAAAATGTGAAAAAAGCTTCGCAATTTGACTTCCATTTCTTTTCTTGACATTATAAACTGACTCATCCCATGGCAATAGATAGAATACAAATGTGCATTGAAGGAGAAAGGAGCAAACTGGGATAAAATTTATCAGGAAATTTCTATATTTTTCAAAAGAGTCTGAGTGCATTATCTGAAATATCTTATCCCTCCCTTAAAAAAAAAAAAGTAAATATTTTTCCAATAGTTTCATTTCTGTTTGACATATTTAGATATATCCAATGAGAAGTTCAGCAAAATAAATATTTGGTATTTCATGTTAAAATTTCATAGGATTTCCTTATTATAAAGAAAAGAATACATTTTGAGTATATTACTACAGTTAGCTGTAAGCAAAACATGGATGTGCAACTTGAGGCAATAGTCATTGTATAAAAAGAAATAATGGATGCAGAAAATAAAGCTTGAATTTAAATTCTCAAATTATATGCAAACATAGCTAAATTCTTTGTGGGAATACAAGAAATTATATTCAGAGCAGAAGCTTTGGAGCAAGATAAACAGCATAAGAAAGGAAGAGTGAGAACCAAGGACACTCCAGAAGAAAAGGAAAACAAGTTTAAATAAGCTGTCTGATGGCAGACCCTGACTGGAAAAGTGTACATGGCTTGGAACGAATCATGACCCTGATTAGATAAGCACCTTCATGCACAGTTAAGGAATGTTTGTGGAGGATATTGTTGACATGTAAAAGTGGGTGGGAAAGTTAAAAGAGAAAACTTGTGAATGTATATAAGGGAAGTTAAAACCCATAATAAACAACTTGGATTATCCATATATGAGTCCATGCCTCATACGCTGCAATCCTTGACATTAAATCTAGGCCAAACTTTAGTTTAGAAATAGTTCATATACATGTAGTCTGCACCTCTGCTCTAGTTTTGGGACAGAACAGAAAAGAAACTGTTGCAACCCTGCTAATTATAGGGAGCAATAATTTTTTTTTTTTTCCTTTTTTAGTTGTAAGAAGAAAGAAATAATTATGATTTTTTTCTCATGTTTATGTACTTAGCATTAAATGAAAATTTTAAAGAAATATAATGTATGCAAGGATATAAAGTAAAAATAAGTACTTCAACTGGTTACATCTGTTTAAAATTCAATATTCTCCCATTCAAGAGACTGAGAATGGGTTTAGAAGGATTTGGTTCCTCATTTGCATATCTTGATTTAACTAGCAAGTTTAAGTATGGGGTGTGAGAAAATCTTAAAGGTCTTTAGTCTGTTATAAAATGTTTATTTTTTTTATTTTGTAATTTCTACAGTAAAATATTGTTTGTATGCAATCTCCATCAGACATATATTTTTTTCTACTTTTTTTGTATCACTCAACTTGTAGTTCTTGTTCAAACTTTCACTTTCCATTCTTCTATAACCAGTTTCTTAACGCAGTCATGTGCTCTAATAGTGTCAATAATTTTAACAGAACATCAGTTACACAAAAATTTAAATGTAATCACTAACATTTGCAATCTGTAACCATTTTATTTTATTTTTTAAGAAAATATTATTTTATTTTAGCAAAATCATAGGATCATTATAGAGTCATAAAATAATTTGGGCTGGAAGAGATCATAATGATCATCTAGATTAATCCCCTCAACCATCAGTAAAGTTGTCACTCACTAAATCAGGCTGCCCAGGGCTCCATCCAAGTCTGAAAGCCTCCCGAGATGGGGTCATTCACAGCTCCTCTGGGCAACCTGTTCTACACTCCGGTTAAAGAAGTTCTTCCTAATATCTAATCTAAAACTCCCCTGTATTAGTTTAAAACTCTTCCTTGTCCTATCACTATCAGACCATGTAAAAAGCCAGTCTCCTCCTTGTTTATAAGCTCCCTCTAAGTACTGACAGGATACAATGAGTTCTTCTCAGAGCCCTCTCTTTTTCGGTCTGAACAAGCCCAACTCCATCAGTTTCTCTTCATAGAAGAGGTGCCCCAGCCCCCTAATCTCAGTGGCCCTCTTCTGGATCCACTCCAATAGCTGCACATCTCTGTGGTGGGGGCTCCAAATAAATCAGGAAGATTTTTCCATTCCTTTTCTATATAAAAATGTTGACTTTTTTTTAACTGTCAAAATGGATGAGAACTGATAGTTAAAATTCTCCATGGAAACAGACCTTGTTAAAAAGTATTTATTTTAAGTTTATTTTTGAAAGCAGAAGAAAAAGAAAAGAAGAGGAATAAAACATGAACAAGAACAAAGAACAAGGTTTGCTTTAGCATTTATCCTGATGTATGACCATTGAAGAAAGTCTCTGTCCTTCAAACCATGTAAAAAGTGTAGGAGACAGCACTCAGGTAAAAATACTTCTTGGTTCTAGAGTGATCCTGTTGCAAGCTTGAAATATTTTTTATACTTCTATAGAATTATAACACTCTATCCATCCCATATAGCTTTTATTACAAACTGACTCTAGTTTTCTCCTTGCTTCTCAAATACGAGAAAGAAAAAATCTTAAATGAAAACAAATAAATACAGCAACAACAAAAATCAAAGCTATGAAACAAAATGTTTAAACGTCAGTGGAGGCCTGAAGCTTTTTTTTTTAATAATATCTGTAATATTCTCTTTGCTTACATAACCAAATGTTATTTGTTGAGTAATTTATTTTTTCTTAAAACCTTAAAAGCTCTTGGGTTTTCAGTGTTTCACCCTTTTTTTCCACATTGAAGTCTTAGGGTTTTTCATCTAGTAGTCATTGCTTTCACACTGAAACAACATATTTTTGTGTTATTCTTATTTGTATTAGAATTCTGGGGTTTTGTGCGCTCAGTATATAGGCTGAGTGCATATAAGTAACATTCCCTGAAATTAATGTTCAAATGAGCATTGTCCTCAGATAGCCTCTACCAATAATGGTGGGGGAGTAGCAATCACCTGAAGGTAATCTTCTGGGTTATTACCCCACACAAATAAATTCTATGACTTCTGAATTGTAGCTGCTTTTAAAGATAGCTTAGAGGTCATAGACATGAAAGACACTGTAGTAAACTGTTTAATTACACATTTTGTAAAAAAAATAAATAACTACCTGGGTAAAGTACAGTATTTTATTCTTTTTTTGGCAAGCAGAATGCCCATACTTTTATTCAGGTAGTAGCTTTGCAGATCAGATTTTGGAATCTGTAAGTTATAAAAATTTGTATGCCCTTCAAGGTATCACCCTGAATTTAAGATCAGTATTCTACATTTTCTTTTTACATTTCCTTCAATTAACATTGCTGCAGGAAAAATGAAGCAAAAAAGGGAAGTAATTTTAGTGCCAAAGTTCATATTTTGCTGGACCAAGCAAATCTCTCTTCATCTCCAAATGAATGCAAAGGTCTCTAATGCTGTAAGAAAAGAGTAGAAGACTTGAAACTTTATTTGAAGGGAAGACAGATACTGAATTCCTGTGGTGGTTTATGTCTTCTTTAGTAACACCATTTGTAAAAATGTGGACTAGACTTGTCAGTAGTCTTAGACTGGTATATACTTCTCTGGCAATGCAAAGTAACCACAGAGAGAAATGTAAAATGAGACTGAACTACATTTTGACACCCATGCTTTGGTTAGTAGTGACTAGTAGGGGTGGTTTCATTTTATTCAACAGACTTCATATTTTTAAAGTATTCTGGCTTATCTCTTGTACAAAATTGTACAAAAGACTTCCCAGTCAGTGGCAGCATTGACATCTGCTTGGTGCAGATGGAAGTGACTATACAAAAGAATCGAATTCTTAAGAGACGTGTAAACCTGCAACTACACAAATTAGAATGATGGTTCTCAGTTTTGTAAGTTGTGACTCAAATTTTAACAAAGATTTGCAAATGTGAAAAAATCACATCTAGGAATACTTTGAAGTCTGCCCATTTTCTATTACAAGCTTCAAAACCACTGTTTGCATGCTGAAACATTTCTATTTATTTGTATTCTGTAAGTAACATAGAGTCATAGAATCATAGAATCATAGAATCATAGAATCATAGAATCATAGAATCATAGAATCATAGAATCATGGAATGGCTTGGGTTGGAACAGACCTCAAGGATCATCAAGTTCCAACTCCACTGCCACAGGCAGGACCACCAACCTCCAGATCTGGCTGGCAATAGACCAGGTTTCCAGGGCTCCATCCTGGTCTTGAACACCTCCAGGGAATCACATCCACAGCCACTCTGGGCAGCATCTCACCACCCTCTCTGTGAGGAACTTCCTTGACATCCGATCTATATCTTCTCTCCTTGAGCTTAAAACCATTCTCCCTATCCTATCACTATCTACCCAAGTAAAAGTTAATTTCCCTCCTTCTTATAATCCCTTTTTAAATACTGGAAGGCTGCAATGTTGTCTCCTTACAGTCTTCTCTTCTTCAAGCTAAACAAGCCCAGCTCCCTCAGCCTGTCTGTAACATGATGAGGGCTACAAGCTAGTAAATATTCAAACAACTAGCAGAGAGCAGATAACTGAAGATACAGAAAATATTTGATTCAAATATAAGACAACACTTAAAGACATATATAAAGACATTTAACACAACAATTAAAAAAAATTATCCCAATCTTCTTTTAGTAGGAAAATCTTAGAAAAATCAAATTAAATATCTCTCCATTAGACTTCTATCTACTAAAAGAGTAAATTTCATGTGACGTTTTAATACCTTTTCTTCTGTTTCTTATTTTCTATAATTTATTAATAATATATCACAATTTTTACATAACTAAATAAATCAAGGAACAGGTCCAGATGAATATGGTACAACAACAGGAGATATCAAATTCAACCCTACTGGACATTTTAAGACTTCTATATTCCCTTCTAGGAGTATGGAATTCCAGTGCATTTTGAATCCAGAAGTGGATCCAAGATGTGCTTTGCTGGTATTTGAAAATACACTCCTGCAGTATTCATTTTAGCAGAATTACCCGTATTTCCAGCAACTTGATCTAGTGGAAGGTGCCCCTGGCTATAATCAGGGGGCTGGAACTAGATGATCTTAAAGGTCTGTTCAAACCCAAACCATTCTATGTTTCTATGATTCCAACAACCCTACCAAATTACACTGTAAACAGCTGTGTTGTACCAACATTCTTAAAAGGAAATCTCATTTCTTCTCCTTCATGAATAATGGTCAGAAAAGTATTTTTCTGTTCTTTCTTTTCTGGAATGTAATATGACAGTGTCTTGGAGATAATATAAGTCGCGATTAACTGTGCTCTGTACGATTCCCTCAGAACTGCTTCAGATCATTAGTGAAAGCAAAGGAATGGTGCCATGTAGAAGAGAAAGGGTATTATAATCCCTCTATCCAAATCAATGAAATAACTGTGGAGTCTTGTAGTGACTATAGTTACATATTTTATTGGTACCATATTTAAAAAATTATAGATGTTTAAGTGCCTGAAGTTAACTAACATTGGCATTTCAAGGTCAAAGTTCTTCCAAGTAGGGACAGATCTAGTAAAATGCAAATTCATGAATGGACTCAAAGTTTGCATTTCATATCTAAGAATAATTGTCCAACATAATGCAGAGAAAATTTCCATGCAATTAAAATAAACAGAAGTAAGAATTTTTGTTTCAGCTTTTTCAGTATTTTAAAAATCGACCCCACTTCTCATTTTCATAATGAATTACCAAAAATATAATCTTCATTTTATTTCATAAAATATATGAATTTAATGAGATTTGATAAGCCTTACAAGTTCCCTCAAAATTACACATAAACGCTGTGAGTGCGTAAATGGTATACCTGGATCCAAATCACAGCTAAATGTTTCAACAACTGAGATAAGCACTGCCTTTCAGATTACATCTTGGCATTCATTCCTCCATCAAGTGCCATGTGAAAATTACTTCTCTGATGAGTGGAGATGAGCAGTATGAGGCAGAATACTGGAAGTGTTCAGTCTCCCTTCGAGGTGCTTGTCTCTCTTCATTTCCTATAGAGGGAGTCTGGCTGACACATTTTAAAAATCTAATTAGTGATGAAACTCCATCCTCCATATGAAGATATGAAGTATGACTAGTGATACATTCCAAAGAGTTAAACAAGCAATTTCCAATCTCTTCATCCTCCCAGATTAAAATATGGTATAGAAGATGGAAATCTGGAGCTTTCCTAAAAGAAACCAGCAGCTTAGGAAAACAATAAAACAAAGGAATGCTATATTGATTCTTATAGGATAGAGTTTAACAATCTGTAAGCATAGCACAGATTTTAACCATGCATTTCTTTGCCTTTTTCATTAGCATTGATAAATATAAAATAATCAAATAACTGTAGAACATGATCTGGGGAGACCTTCTGTAGCCTATTATGCTAGAATGTTCAGACAACATTTTTAAAGACACTTTTAGCACATAACAATAACAAACATTTAAGTAGCATCAACACAGTTTATCAAGAAAAAAGTCCTATCAAATGTATTTAATTTCCTTTAAAAAAAAGTAACATAGCTTTTAATCAGACAAGAAATATATTCTGAGTCATTATATATTTTAAATTTTACCTCTATTGTGTTTTAAGCTTTGTAAGCAAGTGAGAGAAATGGAGAGGAGTTGTTAGTCATACACCATGAAACTGGAAAGATGCACTGAGTGATACTACTCAGGTTCTGATTTGGATCTCATTTTGCTATTTTTATCCCTCATGCTTTCTACTGTACTAAATTTCCAGGTAAAAGCAAACTAGGAATGTCTGAAAGACAGGATTACAGTGCAAATAGTAAGAGATGCAAATAGTAACAGATGTAAGAAGAAATTTAGAAACAAAGATTAAGAAGAAATTCAGTTAAAATATTCACAAAGTTGCACACTTTTATTCTTTGCAAATACAGCTGAATGAGCTGAAGGCTGCACAGCAACAACAGAACATCTGAGCAAACAAGAAACTTTTGATGGCAACAGAATTAGCATAAAGAGGAAAAGCTTCAATGGTAAATATAAAGGTTTTCAGATATGTACAAAGTAAATGCTTATTCTCGATGTCAACTACTATTGAGACAAAAATAATTGGATTCACTTGCAGTGAAATAAATAAAAATTTCAGGTTAAGAAACATAATGATATTTTTAAAAAAGCTTAAGAAATAACTTCCCAAAACATAGCATAGTGATGCCTGGAGACACTGTGGGATCTTGTGATGACTTATAGCATATTTTTAACGTTGATCTGGAAGAAAAAGATGTGAGTTTTGCCTCTAAATTTTTACATGGTAAAAACAAGAAGGTTTTTTCTTTTTTTTTTTTTTTACTTAATCCTACCTATAATTTTATTACTAATGAATTAATAACTTCAATAGCAGCAAGCTCAGCCCTGTTATTTAATTCATTTAAGACAAGTTAACAGGGGCAATGTGCCACTGACAATCAAAGATGCCAGGACATATCACCAAAATAAATAACTGATGCAATATCAAATCTAAAGTCAAAAAGCTGGGGCGAAGTTGGCTCTTACAAGCATAACTTACACGGGTTTAGAAGGAATCACACAAACATACCTAAGATCAGAACTTGTTTCAAACTACAATGAAATTTCTACTCTTTTAGGAAATGAAGCCTTTATACTAAATTTTTTTTTCTTTTTTTTTCATGTATGCTCTGTGCTTAAGAACAATAACTATAATTATATGGAAATATTGCTTGTTTAAGAAAGAGCTTCATAATGATCACTACTTGATGGTTTAAGTCATATCTTAAGATTCTGTTACTTTCTTTTGTAACTAAAAAATGACACACTTCTAGCACTTAATCATATCAAATGTCAAAGTCTCTTCTTGAATTATAGCCTTGTGTTTTAATAAATATAATTTATTATATTTAATATGTATTTCTGGAAATTAAGGTACAACAGAAAGCATGTAGAATGGCCTATTTTAGTTGTTCAAGTACACTTCTCTGATTTCTAAAATTATTGGTATGCTGTGTTTCAGGCGACTTATGTGACTGACTTAGTGAAAAAATGTTAGGCAAGTATTTCATGTGACTAAGCAGACTGAATTGGCAAAGGTGGTTAGTATTCCTTGTGTCACGATAAGCATCTAGAAAGCACATTTTAAGGCACAGTCAGTCAGTAACTTATCAAGAATAAAAAAAAAGCCTCCTAAGCTATATGCAGTTACAGAGTAAATACTTACCGTTCTGTAACTTCTTTCATTTTTGCAAAATCTACATCTGTAGATAAATGGTTCAGATTCATTGACACAGAATGATGTTCAGAAAATATCTGAATGTTTAATCTTGTTTTCCCAAATAAAATAAAGATAATAGGGTCTTCTGTAATTTTCTTTCCCTATATTTGTCTTCAATTAATTACAGAAAATAATAACGTTTCATTATATTATGTTGCTGATCATTTGGAATGTTGGCACATATAATTTGAAGGCTTTTTAAATATAAAGCAGAATAAATTATTTTTATTCTGTTGCTTCTCTGCCTTACATCAAATGTTCATGACTTTGATATCAAAGACTATCTCTGAGGGATGTATCTGTGTTGTTGCTGAGTTATAACTTTTATTCCCTTTGTCTGTATCACTAAAAATAAGAAAGGCTCCATGAAGTAGAAAAATATAGAGGAAATATATAAAAATATAAAATCAGTCTACTTACTTGTGAGTTGTCAAACATTAAATTAACAATAGTAAAGCAAATCTTCAAAAAAGCAAAACGTGCAAATGATCCGAAACCTAGATATAAAAAGAGTTCAGAAGATACTGTGGTCTTTATAATTGATTGAAATAATGCAAAACACTACCCTGGAAGTTGATCTCATGTTTAATTGTATGTGTTTTATGTGCACTCAGCAAAGTGATTGAGACTAGGTGGAATTCTTAAATCATGTGCATAAATCTTTTCAATAACAGACCTCAAAACTGAATACAGTATGAATCTAATACTTCTATTTTACGGGAATACTAACATAAAAGTATAAAGCGCATCATCTGTTGAAATCTGAGGTACCTATTTCCTTGACTAAAAATGCTATTTTTTAGGGCATGATTTTCCAATAGAAGAAAGCCATTTCATTGATTAATAATTAGCTGATGAAGAATAGATCTTAAGGTTTTTTGCAATTTTTGTTTTGGTTAGTTTCTTCCAATATTTTGGAATTCAGGATAAATCAATATATCTCTCTTTTCTGTGAAGATCCTGACATCTTCAACACCTTCAAAAAACTGAGGAGATGGAGCACGGCCTTATTTTAGATATGACAAGCTAAGAAGCCTGCTCATTTTTTGAGAAAAGCAAGTATGAATTGGTGTCAGAAAATGTCAGAAAAACTTGCTAATGATAATCATTGCATACTACTTGTCTGTTTTTTAAAAACTGTAAGCATCATTTAAAAAAAAAGTTTATTTTTTATGTACTCCTATTTCTGTATTTCAAATCAGTAAAGGTAAGATTATAGGTGAATTTTAAAATAGTATAATGATTACTGTATATATTTGTGCATATATATTTATATATATACATATTATAACTACCAAATCCTACTATAGATGTTATAATTGTTTAGATATATAAAATTCTGAATACTGTGAATAGTATATAATATTTAAAGATGCGTATGTGGGGTTATATATCTCCAGGGATAAAACACCTCAAATTATTGATTTAAAACTTTAAAATGCTCAGTATTTCTTTAAGAAAATTAAAATGTCAGCATTGCTACAGTTGAGGACAGAACCACCTTTCTGTATCAAGGTCAAATCTTCTACCTAACCAGATATTAACATATTCATTCAGATTGCCTTGAAAACCATTGTCCCTCAGGGACTCCAGGATGGACTTAGTGACCCTTAATTATGGTCACAGAGAAAGAAAGTCATTAATGAGACAATGCCCTTTGGCTTACATACATAGTGCAATAACAGAAGGGGGTGAGAAGGAAAGAAAAAATAGAATAAAACAGACGAAGAAGCAAAAAATGCCTCCAAGCAATTCCAAGCACAAAGAATATGAACTCAACTCTTACAAACTGGGAGTATAAATATCAGTCTAATAAGACAGATTTCCCTTTCAATTTGTGCTTTAGTTTGCTTTTGGTTTTGTTGTTTTGAAGATCAAATAACTGGTATGTTTTAAAGAAGTAGGGGAAAGGTACATTTTGGAGACCCCAGAGTAAAGGTGGGAAAAGAAGTTCACTGAGGCCGCTTTAATCTCTGCTGCATTTTAACAGATACTGGGTGAGCATTAAGTAGCTTGTGAACCTAATGATTAATAAAAGAATTTATGGTTTTGAATATTGCCTTCATTGTAAGGGAGAAGGGAATGAAAAGTGCAGCACATATGGTACTATGACTGTAAAATAGACTGAGTTTCAGATTTACAGAGATTGGTTTTGTTTAGAACTGCTCACAAGTTTTTTCATTAGCAAACAGAAGAATACACAGAAAACCCACGTGTCCATTTGCCATATTTACAAAGAATCCTGTATTGACAGATTATTTGTTAGAAAGTACAGAATTCCGTTTAGATTGATACATGCATACTAACTCTGGAGCCATCTACTATCAAGTGGTTGGAGTTTTGTTAAATCTAGTATGCTGAAGAGCCGATTATGACTTTGTTAAAACAGATATCATTTTTTTTATTCCAAATATATGTATAAATATATTTCTATATATACATATTTATGTATGTGTGTATATATATGTGTGTCAAAAAAACAAGCAACAAAAACAACAATAGTTTTATTAGAAACATAATGTAAATAATGAACAGAGCTGGCTGACTGCAGCTAGCTCGACATGGCAGGAAGCTGCAGAGAGTCATCATTAATAACAAGCAGCAAAAGTCGGAACTATACATCTTTATTGAATGTTTGTATGCTACGAATCTGCTAAAGAATTCTGTTGAAGGTGTAATTATACTCTGAGATATAAGCACTTTTAGAAATATAGACTGTCAGGAGTGAATCTGAATGCATATTTGGGATTGAAGCAATCCATACTTTTGAATGATAATTTTTCCTCTCTTATCCTAATAAAGTTTTTATAAACTATAATAGAAACTATTCCTATCTAACCAGGAGAAGGATTTACCTCTGCACTTAAAATAATCTTTCTATCACCTTATAAATATTTGAAGAAATCAATTCTGATAGAAATACGAACTTGCAGGGCAATCAAACCTTTTTCTAGGATTGATATTTTTGTGCTCATGTTCTGAGGCTTTAATATTAATGCACAACACACCAAAATAGTCTTAAATAAAATTGAAAGTGCTATTTCAAGAGAAGCTAGAGAAGAATAGCAAGTATTTTAAATGTTACAGGTTTCGCTCATGGGCCTTGAATATCAACAAATCAGATTCTGTAAAACAATCCTGAGTCGTTTTCTAATTTTCAGCGCAAGTTTATAGTGTAATGCTTCAGTAGCTTATCTGGTCTTTCTAATTAAACAAACAATCAAAAACACTCCCAAGATTAAAATGCTTACAGAGCTCAAGACAAGTTTAATTTAAAACAACTTTACAGGAAGAACAGAAAGGTAGTTCAGTGTTTCAGTTTAAATAAAATTTTATGCAGTGAAGAATACTCTCAAGGGTAGGAGAAAAGAGAATTATATTTACAAGAAATAAATGTTTCTCTTCAGAATCCAGAAAAGCAAGAATGGATGGAGAATGTGAGGACTATAAAATACCCATCTAATTTCAGAAATCTTTACAATGACTTCCTGAAATTTTCCCTGCACACAGATCTTTATCCTGTTTTTGATAAACACAAGGAAAATCTCATGTCAAATGAATGTTAGACTGAGGCATAGACATATTGTTCAGGGCTAAATTAAGGAATGAGATGAGGTTGGTTACTGTACACATTAGGTGTCTGTATAGGTGTATTCAGGTGACCATGTTTTGTTGCAAAAAAATTAATCAACATGTAATACCAATATGACAAGTACAAAAAGATTTTCCCTGTGATACCTTTTTTTCCTGCTACGGGAAGAATCTACAAGAAACAACCTACGCTCTACAGTGTAGTAGCATATTTTTAATGTAATAATGTATAGTAAGAGTAGATAAGAATAAAAATTATGATGATAAATATTTTAGGGCTTTTTTTTTTTTTTTAATTAGAATGTCACATCAAGACTTGGAACATAACACCATGTATGTTCAAATTCCAGCATATTTTTTCTCTGAAATATTTTCCAGTTGAAACCAAAATTTTAAACAGAGATGAATAGGCGACAAGACCTAGCATAAATCTTCAGTAATTCTAATGTGAACCAGGCATGTCTGGAATACTGGACACCAGAGCTAATCTCCCTGATCTGTCTGATTTCAGATAGTAACTTTGAAACTTCATCTTTCATATTCAGTGTGAGTACTATTACCAGAAAACTATAGTTAGCTTCTTTCTCTAATGCAATGAATATTAATTTATATATAGACAAATGAGAAGACCGCAATAAATACTGATTGAAATAAAATTTTTTTTGTTATTCATATATATTTTATTGACTACAGAGGCAAAAAATTTAAAATGAAAGCTGACATTAGTGGGATGTCACTGGACCTTGTTCTTACTAATAGAGATGGGTTTGTCAGAGAAGTGAAGGGCATCTTGGGGTGTAGTGAACACAAGACAGTGGAGTTCAAGATCTTGAGCAGAAGAAACAAACCAAAAAGTAAGATTGCTACCCTGGACTTCAGAAGAGATAACCTCAATCTCTTCCGGGACCCTTTTGGAGCTATCCTATGAATTAGGGTGTTAGAAGGTAACGGGACCTGTGAGTGCTGGTCAGCATTCAAACAGTGTTTATTCCAAGCTCAGGGAAGCCTGGGAAGGAATAAACACATGTACCAGTACAGGCTGGGGAATGACCTGCGGGAGAGGAGCTCTGAGGAGAGGGTCCTTGGGGTCCTGGTGGACAACAGCTTGTCCATGAGCCAGCAGTGTGCCCTGGTGGCCAAGAAGGCCAATGGCATCCTGGAGTACATTAAAAAGACCGTGACCAGCATGTTAACAGAGGTGATCCTCTCCCCTCTACTCTGCCCTGGTGGGGCCTCACCTGTAGTATTGTGTCCAGTTCCAGGTACCCTGGTACACAAAACACAGGGAAAGAGTCCAGTGGAGGGCCACAAAGATGATAAATGGCATGGAACACCTCTCTTATGAGGAAAAGCTGAGAGACCTGGGTCTGTTCAGCCTTGAGAAAAGACTCAGAAGGGATCTGATCCACATCTGCAAATATCTATGGTGCGGGAGGAAAAGGAATGAGTCCAGACTCTTCTCAGCAGTGCATGGGAACAGGATGAGGGGAAATGGCCACAAGGAAGTTAAGTATGGGAGCCAAAGGGATGAGGCCAACCTCTTTTCAGCAGTCTGTAGAGACAGGACATGGGGAAACAACCATAAACTTGAGCACAGGAGGTTCCACACCAATATGTGAAGGAAATTCTTCACAGTAAGGATAACGGAGTGCTGGTACAGACTACCCACAGAGGTTGTGGATTCTCCTTCTCCAGAGATTTCAAGACCTGCCTGGACACCTACCTGTGCAACCTGGTGTAGGAAACCTACTTTGGCAGGGGAGTTGGACTAGATAGTCTCTGTGATTCAGTGATGTGTGCATTCTGTCAAAAGGAAATTTTAAAAAGCATGTTATATGTATGTAGGCAAATAAGAATGACAATTACTGATAAACCTGCATGTTTTAAGGACTGCAGATACCTGTAAGAATGGCTTGTTTCATTTCTAGTTGAGTAGATGCATTTTGTGATTTCCAGTAAATGGATTCTTCTATGTCTCCTTTCATGTCCTTCCTATTAATTTAAACACTGCTTATGCAACTGCTGTCAGTTCGCAGCAGCGGTAAGATCAGCCATTAAGGGAGCCAGATCAACCGGATGCATATTTTTCAGCTTGTAAATTACATATGGATACTTGTCTTACATATTCATATTCAAAACAATAATTACAATTGTTGTAATTTTCAAAACTTCCCCATCATGTGCTAGCCAGGATATCACTCCTTGATATTTTAAAGTTATCTTTGAATATTTCCATTTCTATTATGGATAAAGGAAGCTAAAGGACTTTTGTTAGTGTTCAAATTGATAGAGGAAAAACTGATCCATATGTACCATACATACCAGAGTTATTATAAATTGCTAAAATGAAGAATAAATATCATGAGGGAGTTACAAAGTTTGTCATTGTTAAAAATTACATGCTTTAAATACATGCATATACATAGAATTAGGATATTTAGTGTTGTTAATATAAAATATTTCTATTTTAATAGATATATTAAGGTAATGAGGAAAGGAAACCTGATAAAATTTTAAATTAGACTTCTAAAATATATCTCTACCCTATTGTATCAACATGGAATGTCTTTAATATTAATCCCTAGAAAATATATACTCTGCATAATTTTAGGTTCTGAACATTAATACTTCACTTTAAAAGTTTCCATATTCTGCTACTAAAGGTCTGCTTCTTCTGTGTGTTTACCACAGTTAAAACATTTAAAATGCAATCACGTTCTTAATATCCCCAGCTGCAAAATATCATTGATGTTACTACACTGTCACATTCTTATTATTCACTTGGCAATACAACCCCTAGCCTTTCACCTTACCAGGACTTATACTTTAAGTTTGCATTTATATTATCAGATGTAATAAAATGTGCGCATTAATACTGTTCTGTATTAATGAACAAGTGGAGAAAGCACACAAGCTAAAGACAGAGGGTACAGCACTAGAAACTCTTCAATGTCAGCTGTCAGTTTTCAAGTGAGAAATACTGTAGACACCTTTGTCCTCTTTGTATCAAGGTAAATGAGTTTTAAGTAGGTCAGACAGCTTCTCAGTGTGAGTCTGTGTAATGTGGTTCATATGGTTGTAGGGAGGCATGTTTCATGGTACATTCCACAGCACTTCTAAATACAACCCTGTATTTTTGTGTGAAAGTCATGAATAAATAATTATTCTAATAATAATGATCCCATATATGAACATTTTTTTTGCTTTATGTTATATAAATTTACCTATATTTAAGAATAATTATTATGTTTCTTATAATGCAGTATTTTTAATGGATTGAACTAGTTATTCATGTTTATAAACACATAAGTGAAATAGCATTGTTAAAACATTTATGAAAATATTATAACTAGAATTTTTATTGATATTTAGTAATTAGAATGTATGTATATATATAAATACTATATGTGTGTGTGTAGGGGGGGATAGGAACATAAACAGAGATACCAAGCATGTGGGGAAGTTCACTATTGTGTCTATACGTGCCTGAACAGCAAGAGATTTTCTGTGATAACTGGTAAAGTACGGTGTATTTGAAGGCCAGGAATAAACATGAATAATAAACTGTTAAGAGACATAGGTATTTCAAAAAAGTAAGTTTAATGAATTAAGTAGATGTTTTTTATTCAAATTATCAACAATACAGAGGTAATAATTTAATAGGAAACGAGGAAATCTTTATTTCAAAGTAATTTTTTTCAGTAATGTTAAATATTTAAATGTATAGTGTTACTTATATTCAATGGAATTGGGAATGAAGTGAAAGTAGGTGCTCTCCTAGATATGTTTCTTGCAAAAGAAAGAGATTTTCGGATGAAGTGGTGATTGGTGGTCATTTTAACCATAGTGACCATTGTGACCATGAAGTAATCGAGCATAACATTTTTGGTAATAGGATGAAAAAGTGCAATCCAAATTCTAATTAAGGATACAGGGAAAGCAAACGTCAGGCTGTTCAGGGAAGTGGCAAGCAAGATCCCCTGGGAATCTATTTCTGAAGATGTTTTAGGTCCAACTGTGCAGGTCATTTTTTAAATAATAAACTTAAGAGCACAAGAATAAGCAATTCCCACATGTCCGAAGTCACAAAGTCAGGAAAGAAGGTCAGCTTGGCTGAGCAGAGATTTTCTTCTGGAACCTAGCTGGAACAAAAAGTGTGTGAACACTGGAAGTAATGCTGGGCAACATGAGAAAATGACAGAGATGCTATTCATGATTGTAGGGAGAAAATGTGTGCAACCAAAACACAGAGTTGAAGCTGTCCAGTGCTGTGGAAGACAAGAAAAATCAGCAAAAGGAGGATTAGAGATAATATTAGTCCATGTGATTAGGATTGTCACCTCACAAATAAGCATGCAGAAAAGCAGGGATAATTAATTCCTTCTCTGCCTTTGTCTTCAACACTGCCCCTTGAGTTGGAGGACCATGACTGTGATAAAAATATCTCAGCCAATCCTGCGCTTGTATGGGATTTCCTGCTCCAACTGGATTCAGATAAATCTATTGGGCCCAATAGGTTTCATCCAAATATACTCAAAGAGCTGACCAATTTTATCACAAAATATATTTTAATTAGTTTTAATGATCTTGGGAATCGGCAAAAGTCACGATCAATTGGGAGCTTGAAATTTTTCTCTCAGTTTTCAAGACGAGTAACAAAGAACACCCTGGTAATTACAGACCTTTAAGTCTAACTGTTGTACCTGGAAAAAAATAAGAAGATTATAATTCTGGGAGTTATTGGAAAACACCTGTGTCATGGCTTATGGGCCAGTTCAGCCCAGTTTTGTGACTAGAGGAAAATGGGGACCCATGGACCCACACCCCAGGAAACTGGAAAGGTGAAAGGGAAAAAGGAAAAGGGAAATGGGCCTAGAAACATAACAGTGGCAACAATGTGAGGAGGAAAGCTAATTTACTAAATAATATAACAGAATGCAAATTAACACAATATAATATATTTAGAACTGAGGCTAATAAATCTAATAAAATAAGAGAGAGTCCCCAAAAACCACAGGTCTTACTCTAATGCTGAAGGCAAGACGGCTAGGAGGCACTCACACTGCCAAGATGAGCAGAAAGGAGAAAAAGGGGGCATCTGGTGACCTGCAAACAGTTTTACCTTTCCCTCTGAATGGAAAATGGAAACACAAAGTACTTTGGGATATGTAGTTGTTCTTATCTTCTGAGAGCCAGGAACCCAGAAAATTGGCAGTCCACCAAACTGGAGCATAAGCTCTTTAACTTCCACTGTTCTACATGATGTTATGATGTGGAATAGCAATAACAAACGTCATAAAAACATGATAACCTGAAAGACAGTTAAGTCACTGGTCATGGCAAATATGGGTTCATGAGAGGAAAGTCCTATTTATGAAAATGTTACCTACTTAGTTGACCAAATGGAGTCAGCTGATGTAATCTTTTTTTTATTTCAGTAAATCATTTACAGTTTCTCACAATATCCTTCTAGACTAATTTTTCAGCATACAGCTAGATAAACACATCATAGGAAGGATGAACAACTGGTGGATGAGTTAGGCTCGAATGACTATAGTAACTGGGGTTACATTATGTTGGTCATCAGTCACTAGTGGTGACCCGCAGGAGTGAATTTTAGGGTAAGTTTTCCTTAATGTTTTCATCAATAATTTGGATACAGGACTTGAAGTTATGCTATGTAAATTTGTGGATGACACTACATTGGGATATAAGCTGTCGATTCCCTCACGAGTAGTGAGGATCCTTAGAGAGATCTTGACAAATTAGTGGGCCAGACAATCACCAACCACATGAAATTTAACAAGAGCAAGTGCTGGATTCTACATTTGGTATGGGGCAAACCTGGAGCTATGTACAGACTAGCAGGTGAGAGGTTAGAGAGTAGATTGTTATAAAGAGGTCTTGGGGTTCTTGTTGTTGATTACAGAGTCAACAGTGTCACCTGATATCCAAAAGGACTAACCATATCTTGGAGTGCATCAGACACAACATTGCTAGCTGGGATTATCCTGTTTTACTCTGTGGTTTTGCAGCCTCGCCTCAAGTACCACTGGAGCAGTTTTGTGCACCACTGATATAAGAAAGACATGAAACTACTAGAGGGCATTCAGATGCAGGTTAAAAAGACAGGAAAGTTCTAGAGGGGAAGAATTTGGTTTCTTCAGCTTAGAGAACAAACTGAAAGGAGGTCTACACTTTCCTTATGAAGGGAGCAGAGGGAGAGGTGCTAGTATCTTTTATATCTGGTGACAGTGACAGTACTAAAGGGAATGTTGTGGTGCTGCATCATGGGAGGGTCAGGTTGGATGTTAGGAAAAGATTATTCACTGACATGGTGATCAGGCACTGGAATAGGCTCCTCAGGGCAGTAGCCATTGCACTGAGCCTTCTGGAGTACAAGAAGTTCTTGGACAGTGATCTCAGAAATATAGGTAATCCTGTATCAAGCAAGTAGTGGGTTCCCTCAAAATCAAGATATTCAACGATTCTATGATTCAATAAATGTTAGTAATACCTGCTCAGCTGGGAAAGAGAGGTGAATATCATCTTTGTAGGTAATACTTGGAAGAATTAAATGGCTATATAAGAATAAAGATCCCTCTGTGGATAGCCATATATATTGGGAATGATTGTATGATTATTATGTTTGACATTTAATAATTTTTGGCTTGATAATTAGTTGTGCTTGAAATAACTATGGGCATTATATTGAAAATATTATTTCAGGAAGGGAAATGAAAGTTCCTATTGGCTCTTTCTCCAATAGTAGTCAGTAGTCATTGCTATTTAAGCAATTTCTAAGCTAGTATAGGCTTTCAGACAATTACAAAACTACAACCATTCAGGAATTCCTCCCTGTACTTTCAATTCCCTTAAAGCATTTTTATCACGTCACAGTGAATTCATATTTCATAAGAGTTGTGACTTCTTTGATGAAGTTAAGATGGCTACATTTGTTCCACTTGCCGTTGTGAGGAAGTTTGCAATTGAAAAAAAGTTTTACTGCACCTTTCTCTTACAGGACTGTAAAAAATGGAGTAACTTCTTTGTAATCAATGCCAGGAATTGAAGAAGTTTTTGTTTTTTTCTTTGAGTGTCATCTAATCTAATCTAATCTAAATCACTACTAGCATCAATAAGAATAAGTACATTTGAGATTTATTATTAAAATATACCACTTGACAAAATTGTTTATTTATTTATTTACCTAAAATTTCAGTAATGCCAAACCATATTTTAAATCAAAATGAATGTTAGAGCAGCAGGTGAATGCTGGGACTAAGGACTGTTATCTGTCCTGAGTTAAACTGGATCTGAATGGGACATGGGAAATGGCTGGAAACAGGATACTGTATTATTTATTCATGGCTACCTACAACACCCAATTGCACAACACAAGGCTGGGGAGGGAGCAGGGTGATATGAAAAACAGCCAAAACAGCTAACTTGAGGGGTGGATGGAGCTCCTTTGGGAGAATAACCGGGCCCAGGTAGACTAATCAGTAAAATACGTAGGATCAATATTGCACAGACCACAGCATCAGACTTACCAAACACAAGTACAGGTGCAGCAAAACTGAGACTGGTGGGGGAAAGTAAGTTGTTGGTGGCTTATTTATGAAGAAACTGGGGCAGAAAAAGAGAACAGTCAAATGGAGTGGAACAGTTATGTAAGTTATGCACGTCATTGATGTCTGCTGTCCAGTATACAATCCTGCTGTGGAAACAATGGCAGTGAATATAATTTCTTGCACTGACCAAATGCTAAACACTTTCCTGCCTGCCGGAGAATAAACTGGAGAGAATACTTTTCCTGTCTGGAAAAAGACCACCCAGATGGACAAATCAAGCACCTCGATATCATTCATGTTGGTGGCTAAATCCAGCCTGGTGCCAGTGACTTTTTCCCAATCTCTTCCAAAATAATGACTTAGGTGACTTTTCTACAAACACAGTTTAACATTTGGGTTTTAGTCTCAGTTTGCTATTGAGGCCATTTGTACAAAAAAATCCATCTCCAAAAATAAAAAAAAGTGTGCATGATTTTCAAAGTATACCAAAAATACACTTTTGTTGCTTCTTTCAGAGACATATGAAGATTCTCTTCAGTGCTTTTGATAATCATACAATTTTCAAATATTTTGTTTGTTTGTTTGTTTTATACATTAGAAAAAATACTGTGAGCACTGAGAAGTCTGAACACTTCGTCTTGCCTTCCTATTCTTTGTATCATCATTTACAAATAGTAACTGTGGATCTGAGTGGATACGTTGCTAATTCACATTACATAGCTGACATTGCAAAGCCATAGAAGGACAATGTCCAATTAGTCCCCTTAAGTAGGAAGCTAATGACTAAGTGAACATTTTCATATAATATAACAGGGAAAAAAAAAAAAAAGTGGATCCAATATATAAAATGCAGGTTAATTTGGCTAACATTTTCTGGATCTTTATCATCAGTTTTCTATATTAACTTGTCTTAGGTTCTTGGGTATTTTGCATGAATAAAACTCTATTTTTTGGTTTAATTCTTATTTTATTTTCTTATTCCTAATGTCAACTATATTCTGCTAAAAAGATCTTCAGTCTTCTTTAATAGAGAGCATACTTTGAGTCTGCTTTAGTTAAATAATTCTGTGTTAATACATTTTACTTCATGATCATACTTATGTGATTTTCACATCCTGTGTGTTTAAGGTAGTCTTAGCTGACTGCAAGAATGATAGCAGTAATAAATTGCCTACATATTCCACTGTTTCCTTAAACTACTATTCCTGTCAAAATTCAATTTTAAGGAAAAAAAAAAATATAGCACAAGGTTTATCCTTCAATTTCAACTGTCACATTCAGTGTAATGACTGAAAACAAGATAATTTTTTAAAGTTTGATTAACTGCTTTTGTATATTTTAAGTTATTTGGAAGATTGTGTTCACTTTCTATTTTCTTTGCTTTTTTTCTCTTACCTTACTATGCTTTTAGACTGTAAATGGTTTATGGGACGATTCATCCCAGTTTCATAACTACTTGGAGTGGAGGAACCCATGGACCCAGGCCCCGGGAAAAGAGGAAGGGGAAAAAATAGACAAAGGAGGGAAGGAGATGGGCTGAAAAGTGAAACAGCAGCAATGAGCTAAGGGCTAATGATGAAAGTCTTTTGGGATATGTAGTTCTGTTCTGAGAACTAGGTATCCAGAAATACTGACAATCTATGTAACTGAAGCATTAACTCTTTAACTCCCAGCGCACTATATGATGTCATGATATAGAATAATGATAACAAAAATCATAAACCCATGACATAGAGTTTTGTTATTACTCTTGTTTCTGCTGCTTTGTAATTTAACTCCTTTTGTTTAACTGTTTAAATGGTCAGCAGAGACATAACAGGATACATGGATTCATTACCCGGTGAGGTTGTAAATCTAGAACCTAGTTCATTCTTTATTCTTAGACATTCATCCTTGATTAGGCAAGGTTTGTAAGTAAGTATATTTTACATTTTCATTTCTCCTTTGAGAAAGTAACTCCACAGAAAACATACTCATCCTCTTCTACTTCACATACTCTCACAAAGATATTGTTAGGGGTCAAAATGAACTATTAAGTGTCACTCTTAGTCTTACTCTAAAATAATTATAAGCATTTCATTCTGTCCAATTATTTTGATTTGAAGAAAGAATATGCTGTGTCTCAGAGCTTCATACTTCATTGATTTAGCCTGCTTACTAAAACAACATTTAAAAATCTTATTGAGAGCAAGAACTGTCATGAAATAAAAGTCTCTTTGCTAGGATAGGTAATTTTTGTTTTGTTTTATTTGAAGCTGAAATCATATATTATCATGGTACAACATATATATATTTCTTCGCTATTCTATTGGAATCTTAACATTATAATGTAATCTGTGTAACACATCTAATTGAACGAACAGTAACACAGTGTGTTTCACAAGTTATGAGTTATTGTCATTAATAAGAAAGCCAAGTATTCATGAAATATTTAGAGGAGGCCAGAATCAGACTCCAATTTTAAACATATTTACAGTGCAACTTTTTGCATTCATTTTCTCAAATTTTTGCCCTGAGTGTTTGTTCTTGGTTTCTTTAAGGTAGAAACAACTTTTGATTTAAATGAACCATATAATGTCCCAAGGTCCCCAGCAGTTCATCTTTGGTAGATTTGTTACTTGCTAAAAACAATTTAATTGATTGTAGTCATAGCAGATGTTACTGCTTTTAGAAATCTAGTCTCAAAAAGGTATAGTGGACTCCAGCTGTTAGAAAACTGCGAGCTGATCCCTCCCACCCTCCCTTCCTCCATCCCTCCCTCTCTCTCTCCCTTCATTATGATCATTCTGTTACAAATTTCCCTACTTCATATGCTTCCATTTCTTTTGTGTATCCTTGAAATTTCCACTGGATTACTTGTACATTGATTTTCCTTGCCTCAACTGAGTAGAAAAAGGGTCGAGAAACTGATATCCTCTCCTGCAAATTGTAAAAAGAAAGGGAACGGCTGAACGTGAACTACCAGAGGGGAGCAGAAGGGAGTTGCTGGAAAGAGACCAGGTGAAAGGCTCATCTGTGATAAAGGGTTTCATAGATTACAGTAATGCAACACCAGAATGACTAGTAATTCTTCATTGTTCAGCAGCTTCCACTGGAGAGGAAAGTCTCTAGTGATATTGTCAGTTGAGGAGCAGGAAAGGAATAAAAGGGAGGCTTACATTCTCTACTTATAGCTCTTCAGATCTCACTGATTGTCTGTTCAAAGATTTAATGATAATGCTTACTGAGATGAGAGAAGGACATTTTTGGTCTCAGCACTGTGAAGTGTTCAGATGTCATCACCCACCATAGTGCCTGTCTGTTCCTCAGAGAGAGTCTGGTTGCAAACTCATTTCAGTGGTGCTTTGTGATCATACTTCAGTTTCTGGAGAAGAGTATATATATATCAAAAAAAGACTTGTCACTGTATCACAGTATATTCAGACTCAGAATGAAGACAATTAAAAAAAAATGTAGCAAAGTTAGTACACTGGTGGAGTTAAAAGTTAAGAAATAAATCAAATCAACAAAAAAATGTAATCAAAATTGAAGAGTAACTATTGCTTTCTGCATTTCTGTAACAATGAATTAAAAAGAAAAAAAAAGCATGACAAGCATTTTGGATAGCAGTCTTAGCTATCTTTATATGCTGGTGAGACAAGCATTAGTTATCTGAATGTCAGTTTGCAATCAGAGAGATGTCTGCCCAAAGCTTTTGTAAGTTCTAGCCCATAGTGTTTTTATCACCCATAAGCATCAAATAAAATCCAAACTAGAAAGGCCTTGGGATTCTATCAGCCATTCATGAGCTTCAATTCAAGAATCAGTTTACCTACTACTTCTCAAACAGGAATATTAGAATATGAAAAAAGAAAGTGCTCATATGAAAAAAGAAAGACGTATGACTTCGTCAAGATCAGACTTGCTGTTGTTGGTATGTAGCACCCAATAGATTTATCAGGATGTGCATATACTTCTATTTGTGGACTTTCCTGCACTGTCAGGAATATTTTTCTTGTTCTTCTGTTTCACTGTCTGTAGTACTTCTAAGCTAAATGACTGTCAGGATCCTTTCTGGAACTGATAATTTTGTCCCTGAGAAAACTGAGCAATTGTTCCTGTAGGCGGTAAGGACCAGACTATACCAGGTCTCAGACTTGACTCAGTCCTCAAGCTTCCTTCTAGCATGTCTTATTTTTTGATATACAGCATGCATACTGTGCTATGAGCATGCTGTAGGTGGCAAAAATGTCCTGCAGGCATTTACCCAGAGAGAAATATTTCCAAGTTCTTCACAGTATGGGCACAAGTGAATACCCAGAAAACAGCATAGGCCTTTCTCAAAAGGAATTTCAACGCTTATAATCTACTCTGAGGGAGAAGGGACCTGTGGTAAATGGATATAAGTTGTAGCATGCCAACTAGTCTTGACAGCACACAAAGATCCTTGGACTGCTTTATTTACTTGTATGTATTATAAGGATAAAATATGAGTGAGAAATGAAGCAGGATACTGATAACAAAATTATTCTTATTTTCTCTATATTTTTGTCATTATTGTCCATATTAACACTGTCATATTATCTGACAACAAATAATAGATAAAAAGAACTGCAGTGAAAAAGTAAAACCATTCCAGATGATGGAGGTAATGCAATGATATAGACTTGAAAACAGGGCATTTCTTTAGCAAAGGGGAGGATAATTACCCTTCAGAGATGTCATTCTCCTCTTCCACTCATCTTCACCTACCACCTTTATGAAGTTATCACAGGAAGATGGATGAAGACTGTTTTTTTGTGTAATGACATTACATTTGATTTGTTAGTTACTGGAATACATGTCAGGAAAAGAGCAGGTCATGAGCTGCTTTCAAGTTATGCTGTTTAATGCAAGATCAGGGGCTAATTATTTTAGTATTATCTTTCATTATTCAGTCATAGCTAAGGCTGTGAACTTGGTATATAGATATTGCTGAGGGATAATACAAGGCAATTATAGCTGTAGAGTTCTATCTCATAAACATAGCACAAGACTGTATTCAAGAGCATGCTAATTATGTAGACTCAAAACCCATAATCATAGCAACAGGACTATATAGAGCATAAGCTTTCAGACTCACAGGACTCTCTACAACCTTACAAACTCAGCATGGGAACTAGCAAGCACTTTTAGGCAGGAGTATGCAAATAGTCTACCATCTATGACTACACAGACTTTTGTATCTCATAGGGGGAGAGTTAGAGCTGAAATATGTTTGTTAATACCATGCTAATGCAAGCCTCCATATACAAGTAAGACAGTCCAAAAGTAATGCCTCCCAATAACATCCATGGAAGCTACAATAAGACACAAAGGACACAACACTACTTGATAGAACAAAATTAATTTTGTTGATAGAACAAGTAGTGTTCTAGGGAAGCTACAAACTACTATCTTTCAGCATAATCACCACCACTATCTATGCATTTCAGTACTCTCAAAAAACCCACTGTTGCTGTTACCACTGCTGAAATGCACCACCGACCACATCACTGTGCTCACATCCACTACCTGTTCTTCATAAATATTCAGCAAGAATCAATGAATGTTAATGGATCAATGATTTTCTGCATGGAGGAATTCAATTCCACACCTTTGCTTCATTCATACTTCCATGTAAGATACCATCGTGTCAAACTGCCCCTCTGCTGCCATCTGTCAGACAGCAACAAAACTGAATGGAATACTGGTGGGAAAATTAATTTTGTTGATATCTACTGAATTACAGTTGATTGACTATGATTTCTTTTGCTAGGTCTGAAATAGCAAAATAAAGATATACTAAAGGAGTTACTTCATCTGTTTCAGACTACTTTGGTACTGAGAACTATCCTTGAAAGAGAAAGGTATACCATAATAAGAGTTCCAGGCAGCTCTTCTTTGTACACATCCAGCTACTGTTTCTTTCTATGCTGTATTTATCTGGAAGAAAGCAAACAAACCAACAAACAAGAAGACCAAAATAAAATCTAAATTGTAGATAAAATCTGGAAAGTTGTGTATAAAACAAGTGGTAGATAAGATGGGAACTGCTGTTTATATGGACATGTGGCACTTCTTCTGACTACCCCCACAGGTTCTGCTTTCTTGAATGCAATATATTTATTTCCTTTCCTCTATTTTATCTGTGGGTATTTTGTGTGGTTTCATTTTTTATTTTTTGTTTTGTTTGCTTTGGGTTTTTTTGTTTGTTGTTACAAATTTTACAAATTAGTCCCTTTCACTTGTTTATAAATTAAACTTTTTTTTTTGATGATGGAGATGCTTGTTAACTGTAGGCAGAATTGCTAAATGAATTTCCTTGGGTGGAATGAAACTAGGTAGTTATAATTTTATCGTGCCTCTCATTTTTACTTCTCATTTTATTTTCACCATGAAATAATCAATATGCAAAGTTATATTCTGCATATGATGAGGGAAGATTTGTAAACAATATCTGCATTGCTTTCTAGACCAAAAAGACACAAACAATAAATCCTGTCTTTTATTATCATATAATTTAAGAATTTCTGACACAGATGTTTGAATTTATAATTGAAAAATTAATTTGGGTTCTGATTTCCCTGGAGAATTTGCACAGTGGTCAGACACTTGGAAAAAAAAAAAAAAAAGGAAATTTTGTTAGAAAAGTGATTATAAAAGAGAAGCACAAGCAATTAGAGTATCCGAAACTTGGTTAAATTGTTTATGATTCTGTTAGACCTCTAATTGATTGCTAGCTCCCATTTAGTGGTGCAACTGGCTTCTGAAACAGAGGATTCCTTCTTTTATGTTGAATAAAGATTGTAAAATGATATAGCAAATATATTTTGACTACAGAAGATTCAATTGCTCATATTGTGCTTTCACTTTATTTGATTTAACATACTAATCTTGTTAGAGGTTTTCTAATCAATCCTTCTTCCTTTAGGACAACACATGATTCCTTTTCTTTATGATGACAACAGTAACATGAAGTCATTTTGATCTTAAAGAAAACTAGCCTAATTCTCATTAATGTTCTTTTCATCATGATGTGTTGCTCTTAAACTGCCAAATAACATAAGATTGCTATTTGGTTATTTATCTGTGCACCAAAAGACATAATCAAACTCTCCACGTTGGCTGAATTGGTGAATTAGAGATATCTGAAGTAATTCTCCAACACTACCAGAAATGTTCAGGTGTCTTGCAGAAAGACAGTTGAACCTAAATCTAAAAAACAATGTGTTTGTCCCAGTACTGATTAAAAATTTTTATTTGTTGTCTACTACATTCTGGATTCCTTAACAGAGCATTTACACAAAGATTGGAAAGAATTATATATTTAAGTATCAAATTCATAATAGCTGCAACTTCAGAAGGTCACCTCTCACAGAAGATTCTTCTATAGTTAGCAGAGGCAGAAGAGAGTGAGTAGTTAAGTTCTGTTCACACTTCTCAGCAATTCTATCCAAGTGTTGGACCAAGAATAAATTTTCCCTATCTTTACCTTTATTTACTTCTTGCCTGTACTACCAAGGTTTTCTTTTACTATTATTTTATTCACAATCATTTTAAAATTTAAGTAGTTACAAACTCCTGTTATTATGTTTGTATACTATTCATCTACCTCACATGTATCTTTTTTGTTTTTAATTTTTTTTCTTTTTCTTTTCCTTTTTCTCTTTTTCTTTTTGATTTCTTTTTTCTTTCTTTCTTTTTCTTTTCTTTCCATCCAACTTCCTTCCTTATTTCATGCATTTCTAGATCAACTTTCAATAAAGTATGGATGCAGCCCTGAAAAGTAAGAAACATTTACCACTTGTGATTCAAGTTATTTTCAGATAGTGACATGAAAACCTATCTTCCTTAACGGTCAGAATATTCTCAGTTTTCTCTTGAAAGAAAAATCTGATAAAAAAGGCATGTTCAAAATTTTATAGTATTTTGGTTGAACTTCAATATGAACTCCACTACCACAGTATTTTTTGATAGAATGGACTGTGCAATGAGAGACTAAGGAACAGTCTTAAGTATAGTTGCTACTGAAGCTGACCAAGGATTTTTAAGATTAATATCAAGATGAGAAAGTAGTTCTCCATCTAAATATAAAGCATCAAGAACCGAAGTCAAAGCATTACTGTGAAATGTTCCATAAACCATAGTTTTTTTAACTGCAGGCTACCACATGCTGTGAACGAACATACTTATATTATTTATACATATTTAGACTATTTCTACACGTGATAAATAAAAAAAAAAAAGGTATGGTTCTCATTTTAGTGTGAAAGAAGGAGGCTGATAAGTCGTAAAGCAGTAGACCACTCGCAAGCAAAATGGGTAATTTCTTTGTGATAGACGGAAAAGGAAAACGTTACTTTTAGAATTTCTATTCTAAAGAACATTACTATCCCAGAAACTTTTATTCAACTGTCAATCAGAATGCATGAGATTTTTGAAAATAGTGTTCTCTTTCATTACTTATACTCAGTTAATTTTAATTATGAAAATAATTTGTCTCAAATATTCTTCTAGTTCTTTCAAAGGTGCTTTCTTTAAAAGATTTTTCAATTTAAGCTTTGAATACTTTGGAGTTCTTGAAGGTCTGTAGGTGATATATTGATTGAAGTAAAATGTAGAATTGATGTTCTATTTTAGATACATCCTAAACATTATATATAAAATATGCATATATTTCCCCCAAAATCAAGTTTACATAGTCAAAGAGGAGACAAGTATTAATTGTAGGCAATTCCTTCCTGGGGGGTACTGGACAACTAGTATGCCCAACCCTCTTCTTAGAGAATTCTTGTATTCTTCTGGGGCTGCAGTAGAAGTATATAACCAAGAAACTACCTAGCACGATACAGGCAACAGATCATTACCATTTACTGCTTTTTCACTTCCAGGGTAACGAAGGCTACAAGTACTTCAAGAGCCATCAAAAGAGACTTCAGAGCCTTGGGATGTTTGCTGAAGGAATCAAGGTTACAAGTCATGTTCGCTTCTTTGTTTCTTGTAGTGGATAAGGTCATTGAAAGAAATGGAAGGATCCATCTATAAACACTAGGTTTTGTGGTTTGTGCCACCAGAAAAATCTTTGGGTTTTTTGACAACAGGATGTCATAGATGGCACTGAACTTACAAGCACGAGATTTCACGTTTCTCCAAGAGTTAAAGGGTCCTTGGGAAAAAGTTATCAGGGTTTATTGGTAGGGATTTAAACTAAGTTTAAAGTTAGATTAGGGTAATATTAAACCTGCCCAAGGTGTGGGAGAGCATAACTAGATTAGAAGGATAGGATGCTTGAGGAGGCTCTCAACCTGCTGCTCTGAAATGTGCTGACAACACTGCTACACACTTCAACTTGGAAGACAATGAATAGTGAACCACTGAGACAATTGTAGAAGACAATGAAGAAAATCAAGTGAAATTCATAGGAATTAAGGAGTTATCCTACAGTAAAGTGACAATGTCAGCTGCCCAGCTGAAGTGCCTCTATACGAATTCACACAGCTTGGGAAACAAGCAGGAAGAGTTGGAAGCCACCATGCTACTAGAAAACCATGGTATATTTACTGAAACCTGGTGGAATGATTCCCATGACTGGAGCACGGCTATCAATAGCTTTAAGTTGTTCAGATGGGATAGTCAAGGAAGGAGGGGAGGAGGCACAGCCCTCTACATCAAAGAAGGAATAGAATATGTTGAGCTGTCCCTGAAGAAAGGCCAAAAGCAAGTCAAAAGCTTACAGGTCAGAGTTAGAGACTGAAGCAAAAGACAGATTTTTGTGACTGAAGTCTACTACAGGCGACTTAATCAAGTGGAGCCTGCTGATGGAGCCTTCTTCCTCCAGTTACACAAAGCACATGTGAAGGCAATTCACCTGTGCAACTGGAAGGGATAGATCATGACTCCACCCCTCTTAGACCTCATTTAATAGTTAACTACCACTGAAGAAGGATTTCCTGTTGGAGATCCCTCCTTTGTGGAGTTTTTCCTATGACTAGATCCTTGGAGATGGGTGAGCATTCCATTCTCTTCTTTGTAGCACCTTCTTTTTGCACTGTTCCCGTTGCCATTACACATGCCCTTGGGGACACCACTTGTGACTGTCCTCCACTCAGACTTAGAACTGCTGGTCATATTCCTTTGGCTATGACCAGCCAGTCAGTTCTAAATTCCTCAATCAGTCTGTCTTTCAAATCCATACCTCCCCAATTTAATGTGAAGGACACAGTCTGTCTTTATGTCAAAGGCTTTGCGGAAATCCAGGTGGATGATATCTTTTGCCTTTCCTGCCCACTGATGCCATCACTTCATCATAGATGGCCACCAGATTGGTCAGGCAAGATTGGCCCTTGGTGAGGCCATGCTGGATGTCTCAGCTCACCTCTTTGTCTTGTATGTGCCTACATATGGCAACTATGAGGATCTGCTCCATGATCTTCCCGTGTATAGTGTCCTTCATTCATGTGGTAAACTTAAGATGGTGCATTTTCTCATTCAAGAAAATGGTATTCTCATTTCCTCTTACAAATGCATGACTGGACAGATAGACCTACCAGCACATGAAATTTTAGGTGACTTGAATATTTCAGTAGATTTTATTTAGTAGTCTTTAGTTTCCCTATAATGGTTCTAATGATTCAGATGGCACTTTTTTTCTGCTGCTTCTGAGGTCAGCATTGCAGACTTCTGAGAAGAAAATATGTCATTTTTTGTTGAAGACATCACTTTGAATGAGGTTGGACTTGAAATTTAGAAGACAGGATGTCTTCTGCTTGCCAAGGGCAATATTTTAGCAATCTAGATGACTGCTACCAGTCATGAACTATACAGAAACAAAATGATGACCTAATCATATGTTTGACTGCATTCTGAACTCCTTTTCTATTTTTCTGCCAGGGCTTTAATATCTGAATGATGATCAAGGTGGCAAATATACTACTGATGACAGTCCCCTAAATGGATTTATATCTAATTTATAACCAAGATACATTTCTGACTATGTTTTTAAACTTTTAACTACAGTTCTGCATTTTGGTGCTCACTTTTGTTAAATAAGTTAGAATTACTTTAAATTTAATAAAATTTCTCCCAATATATGAACTAACAAATCATTCAAATCTGGGAGTAGTAATAAATATTCAACTTCTATGAGTCTATGCATAGTAATATACAATAGCCGAAATATCCAAAAATACCTATCTATGTGTGCATTTGGTATGTTGGTAATTAAACTTTTTTTTAGGGTGGGGAAGATTCTTATGAAAATACAACTGTTTCAGTCCAAAACAAATTTAACACAATATTGAACACAATAATAGCATTTAAGAGAAATTTGACTATTGTTGCTGCTTTAATAAAAAATAATTCAATGTTAGATATATCTTTATGATTAAGAGACAATTTAGACTGACACTGTATGTAAATAAATAGACACACCCAATGCTGAATTTTATGTGCCAATCATTGTTAGATGTGGTTATCCTAAACCAGTTTGTGTCATGTCTTATGTTCTTTCATTATTATCCCTCCTTCTGGAAAATGTAGAAAAATGTTTAACTGAAAAGATTCCAGTTCAACATTCAGATGGTAATTCCAGTAGTTCTACAGTTAGTAACAAATCATTTACTTCTAAACACATATTTCCTATCTATTAACCAGCTGCTACTCTAAAATTAGACACCCATACTACTTTCTGCAAAGATCTAGAGTTGCTTTAACAGTTCTGGTAAAAAGTGAATAAATACTTGTTAATTCATATCTATCTTTGCCCTCAACAATCTTGACCACTTCAAAAATTCTTATGGTAGGTCAGTCAATAAAAAACATATTTGTATATGTTATTTGTGCATCTGTTTAGTAATTGTTTACTACAATTTGTATTCATCTTATTGGTACAATAATAAATGATTTTTAAACTTATTCTAGGAGATATATTGAAGATATACAGTTCTTGTTTATTCCTTTGGGACCAACATTCTATTGAACCCTCTGTTACTCCTTAGATGTGCTTAGTCGATGCCATGTCAGCTTTATCTGGAGCTACATTGTCTCTGTTACGAAAAAATAAAATAAAATTCAAACCATATGGTACATCTTCTACTTTTGTCAATGTTTTATGGGCTGGTTCAGCCCGGTTCCACAACAGTTGGTGTGCAGGACCCACATACCCACGCCCCAGGAAAGGGGAAGGGGAAAGGGAAAAGGGAAAAGGGAGATGGGCCTAGGAACAAAACAGCGGCAAAGATCTGAGAAGAAAAGCTAATTTACTAAATAGATATCAGAGAGCAAAATAGTACAATATAATACAATATAATTGGAATTAAAGCTAATAAATCAAATAAAATGAGCAAGAGAGAGTGTCTGATAAACTGAAAGCCTTACGCTAACGCTGAAGGCGGACGGCTGCAACAAACACCCACTGCTGAGCTCAGTCCCAAAAGGAAGAGAGACAGTCCCGTGACTGTAGACAATTTTCATCTTTCCCTCTGGGCAGAAACACATAAAAGTACAAAGCATCGCACAATCCTCTGGGGAATGTAGTTCTTCTCTTCTGAAACAGGTATACCCAGAGCTATCAATGATCCACGTAGATGTAGGATTAACTCTTTAGCTCTTAATGCACTACATGATGTTATGATGTGGAATATCAATAATATAACAAAAATCATAAAACCATGACTACTTTTTATACTGATATGCATCCTGAGGGAGAGGAGCGTGGGTGGAATTCTTAAGCTTTTTTGTAAACATCAAAATCCCACCTGATTCACTTTAGGTTAGGTGATCTGAAAAAATACTAATCAAATTGAACACTTCTGGTGACTGAATAACCTAAGTAGTAAAAACTTGATCAGAAAAAACTAAGGGACAAAAACTCAGTGGCTCTTAAGTCTGTCAGAAGAAACCAATTCATTCTCTGCAAGTAACTCACCAAGAGGAGTCAACCAAATAATCTTCCAGAAATATTTAGCATCTGTTGATTTCATATGCTTACATGCATTTCTAATTTTAGTTTTATTTGTTTCTTCACGCAACTTAAGATATTTCAAAGCCAATAACCAGCTCCATTTTTTTCCTGTCACACAGGATATTTTTCTAACATCAAGTTACTTTTATACATTACCCTTTTACAGAAGAACTAATTTCATTTTCTAACCATAGCAATCAAAGGAACCAAGGAACTGCACAGGTTAATTCTAGAACAACCAGCAGAAATTGGCATTTGACACATTTGCCAAAAGCTCTGGCAGCAATTACATCTCAATCTTGCAATGTTTGAGTGAATCGCTCAGATTATCTGACTGAGCCTTGCTTCACATGATTTCTTTTAGCATTCTTAGGCTCTGAAGAGTAGTCTACCAATAATTTTCAATTGTTTCATAAAGAATTATGAAATTGCAATAATTTATACAACTATTTCAGAGTATCTTAGTCTTAAATAATAAATTACTCATGTTAAATGTTACACAAATGTAAGAGGAAAAGATTGTCTTTGCCTCAGTGAAACTAGAATTTTACAATAAAATAGTAGATACAATGGACTGATGCAGACTGATGAAGAAAAGTAAATATCATTGACCCTATATTATTACACTGACCACCAGTTAGTTATCAAGTTTGTCAGTGGTTTACGTGCTGGTTCGGCCCAGTTCCATGATGATTGGGGCGGGGGACCCATGGACCCACACTGCAGCAAAGGGGAAAGGGGAAAGGGAAAAAGGAAAAGGGAGATGGGCCTAAAAAACAAAACAGTGGTAAGAATCTGAGGAGGAAAGCTAATTTACTAAATAAGATATCTGAATGCAAAAGAACACAACATAATACAATATAATTAGAATTGAAGAAAATAAATCATATAAAATGAGTGTCCAAAAACAAAGTCCAAAAGCTTTATAGTAAAAGCTGAAGGTGAGATGGCTAGAGGGTGACCACAGCTGGGTCGATCCAAAAGGGAAAGATCCTGTGTCTTGTGACACGCAAACAATTTTTATCTTTCCCTCTGAGTGGAAAATGGAAAAAAACGCAAAGCAATGCAAAGTCCTCTGGGGTACGTAATTCTTCTTCTCTTCTGAGACAGGTATACCGAGAACTATCAATGATCCATTGAACTGGAGCATTAACTCTTTATCCCCCAATGCACTACATGATGTTATGATGTGGAATACTGATAACAAAAAATCATGAAACCATGACATTCCACCCCTTATTCCACATCACTACATCATGCTTATACATATATATATACAGGAACAATGATTAACAAACATTAAATATACATGCAGACGCAAATATATATATACACACACATATATATATATACATACATGGAATTACTGACGGCACTCCCCCAACATCAAATTCCCATGTGGTACACATTGAACATCCCCATTCTTCTGCATGACCCACCAAGTGGACCTAGGTCCACAAGCAAAAACAGTTCCACAGAGAGGTCTGAACTTTCTGGAAGCTGGGAAGACCCAAACCATTTTTCTCAACATGCTCTTTACATGTGCTACAGGGACCTAATCTCCCTCTACAGTAGATAGAGAGCTGGATTGGGTAGGACCATCGTGATTGATGGATCCTCAAGTAATGACCAACCAGGTGGCTTCTGCCAAATGCTTCTCCCAACGCTTAAATGTTCCACCACCCATTTCTTTCAACATTGTTTTTAACAACCCCGTTGCCAGGGGCAACTGGCATCAATTCTGGTGCCTCCTGTGGTTGATCAGGTTGGTCAGTTTCAATGCACTATCCCTCTAGCTTGGCTCAGAGTCTGTCTCATTCAGCTGGGAAAGAATTTAGTTGAGCTTCAAGCATGACATGATGAGCCTGAATGTGGGATCATTCAGTTTGGAAACTGAATATTGTGAACTGGAAAGCGTCTCACTCAGTTCGGAGGGAGTCCCGTTCAGACTGGAGGCTGTCCCATTCAGATTGGAGACTATCTAAATTGGACTGGAGGGTGTCTCGCTAGTACTGGAGAGTGTCCAAGTTGGAT